>VZQC01004974.1:3580776-3603194 GCA_009823505.1 Rhizomys pruinosus
TTTTTTTTTTTTTTTTGTCTTCTTGAGACAGGGTCTCCATGTAGCCCCAGCTGGCCTAGAACTCACTCTGTTGACCAGCTGGCCTTGAACTCACAAGGATCCGCCTGCTTCTGCCTCCCAAGGGCTAGGATCAAAGGCGTGCGCCACCACACCTGCTAGCATTCTTTCACAGCACACCTCTGTAACAGCAGTGCTAGGAGGCAGATAAGTGGATCCTGGAAGTTAACTAGCTTGCTAACCAGTCTAGGAGAAATGGTGGAAAAGCAACTGAGGAAGACATCAATCCCTGGCCGCCACACATTTGAGCATACCCACACACATATACTCACAGATAAAAAAAGAAAATATAATCTTCCAATTCTTCCCTCCCTTGATATTATACCTCACTTATATAATAAGGCTATAATGTAGCTTACAGGTTTCAACTCTTATGGTCAATATATGGAGATAAAGCATTGAGGTCCTAGTTGTAGAAGCAGGGGAGAATGAAAAAATCTTAACAAGACAACTATTTCATATCTTCTCAATTTTTTTCTATCTTCTCTCAAGTTGTGACCTTAGTGTCTCAATCAAAACAAAACAAAAACCCAAAACAACCAAAATGGTTTTCTTAGGCTCCTTCCCATTTGTGGTTATTTATATACTGTCTTCCAACACATCACCACTAAATTGTCCACACCGCTATGCAAGCTCCACCCCATCTTCTGTAGCAGCCCCAGCTCCACTTACTGCTCAGGCATGCCATGACAGATGTCCCTCTTCTGCACCACTGATTTCCTCTTTGCTGAACTGTTCTTACCAAAATATAAACATCACTCCCATCTTCAAAACACCTCTTCTCAATCCCAGCATTGTGGCGCACGCCTGTAATCCCAGCCCTCGGGAGGCAGAGGCAGGTGGATCTCTGTGAGTTCAAGGTCAGCCTGGTATACATAGTGAGTTCCAGGACAGCTGGGGCTACAGGGAGACCCTGTCTCAAACACACACCCACACCCACACCCACACCCACACCCACACCCACCTCTTCTCATGACTCACAGCCTCTATTTTATTATTTAACCTGTCAGCAGCAGTCTCAACTTCCCACACCAGAGAGTAAGTCAAGAAGTAGGAGTGGGAGCCAGAAGTGGTGGCACACACCTTTAATCTCAGCACTCTGGAGGCAGAGGCAGGTCAGTCTCTGTGAGTTCAAGGCCAGCTTGGTCTACATGGTGAGTTACAGGCTAGCTGGGGCTACAGGGAGACCCTGTCTCAAAAAGACAAAAGCAAACAAACAAACAAAAAAGAGTAGGGATGTGAGTCAGTGGTGGAGGACTTGCCTAGCATATCCTGGATTCAGTTCCCACCCAGGGGGAGGAAAGATAGGACAGGACACACCAACAGAATCAAATGTAAAGCAGAAAAATAAAACAAGTATAAGGAGGAACTTGAGATTTAGCACAAGGCTAGTGTATTCACATGGCATATACAAGGTCCTTGGTTTGCTCTCTAAGACTGAAAAACAAAGCCCAGAATGAGACTGAATGTAAGGGAAAGGCCGCCATCTTCCTGAATGCTTCTGTATAATTCATCATATTCATGCATGACTTTAGTAACACAAGTTAACAGTAGCTTTTAAGACATAAAAAAATAATAAAGTTGACCAGTATCTCAGACAGTAGTTGGGTCTCAATGTCTGGGCATAAAGCAAAATTCAAGCTCTGTCAAAATGATTCTAAAAATTCATTAAATCACCCATTGAGTACACCAATGTGCTATCTCTCAGTAAGTTCAACATAGCTCATTCCGCGCCCCCAGAACATTTATGGATCATGTAGTACAAATAATGCATGTAAATTTAAATACTAGATCCATACTGTTTAATGAGATGCTCACTGAGGAGGTATTTTGGAACAAAAATAACTGAGGCGACAAAAGACTCTGCATGCCATCTCATACTTATTCCACAGCATTCACTCATGGATAGAGCAGCAGACAGACTTACTGGTACTATATTCTCATTCTCTCGTTCTCATTCATATTCTCCCCTCCCTCCACTTACCAGGCATACACAATCAATCTGATTTAATGAAATGTACATATCAAGAGGCTCCAACATACAATGATTCTACTTTACCATGAATACTGTAAAAAGAGTGATCCATGCCGAGTGTGGTGGTGCACGCCTTTAATCCTAGTACTTGGGGGCAGAGGCAGGTAGATCTTTGTGAGTTCAAGGCCAGCCTGGTCTACAGAGTGAGTTCCAGGACAACTGGGGCTACAGGGAAACCCTGTCTCGAAAAAGACCAAAAAAACTTTCTTTTTTCTTTTTTTTTTTTTTTTTATGTTGTACGAATGTTACTTCTGCATGTAAGTTTGTGCCCCCTTGTTGCACATGCCACAGATGTCAGAAGAGGGTGTTGGATTCTCCTGGAACTGGAGTTTAAAGATGGTTCTCAGCTGCCATGTGGTGCTGGGAATCAAACCCAGGTCCTCTGCAAGAGGAAGTCGGTGCTTTAACTGCTAGAGCCATCTCTCCAGCCCAATCTCTTCACTACTTCTGATTCACACAACTTCTATGTCCTTCTATGCCCTAATAAAACCCCCCCAAAAAAAAACCCCAAGTTGGAATCATGTAAATGTATACTATTTTGGTAAGTTTATTTTTCTTTTCCACTTAATATTTAGTTAGTATAATTACATGTTAGCATTTTTAGTGACTAAAAGAATATTATACTTTAGAGATTTTCTGTAATTTATTTAAGCCTATTTGTATTGATGGACATGTAGGTTTATCTTAGATTTTTACTTTTATAAGCATTTACAAATTTGTATTATTATTTTGGACATAGTCTATGTAGTCTGGAACTCAACAGAAATCCACCCACCTCTGCTAGCCAATTAAAAGCATGCAGCACCACATCCAGCAAGCACAGAAGCTAATGAGATCCTTTTACTTTCTTTTTTCATGTTATACTTATTTGAAACATGCACATATAACCACCTGTAGGGCTGGCAAAATGTTGCTAGTAGTAGACTACATGCTTAGCATGGTCAAAACCCTGAGTTTAATTCCTTGTACCAGAAAATAAAACAAAAAAAACCCACAAGTAGCTAGTAGATGCTGAATTGGTCTACACAGATCTATATTCTCTGAAAATGTAATTGCTGAGGCAAAGGAATTGTACTTTTTTTCTTTTTTTGGCTTTTGGATTGTATTGCCACGCAAATTCTTAGAGAAATTTTAACAGTTTAAATTCTTGTCTCTAACATTTGTTTTCCTGAACCTGCCACCACAGGGCATTATGATCTCTTTTTTTTTTTTTTTTTTTCTGAGCTGTAGGTGGGAAATGAAGGCAATCATTTTTTGATAATGTTCCGTTTGATATTTACATAACACCTGTTGACTTGGTATTGAAATGTCACTGTTTGGTCTGCTTCTTGGAGAATGAGTTATATACAGGAAGATTTTTGGTCTCTATTAAACTGCTGCTTAACTTTGGCCAACCTAGTTTATTGGGCATTTTTGTTACATATAGAATAAGGTAAATAGAGCCACAGGAACTTTTCAAGGTAATGAAGTGGAAGAACCAGGAGGAAGTGTTATATTAAACACAAACACACACACATACACAACACACACACACACAACACCCCTGTGGGTGGTGCTTGAGATCAAACCCAGGGACTGGCACATGCTAAGCAAGTGCTATACTCCACAAGGCTCACATCCCAGCCCCAGTGTGTTGTCATTGGATTCCACCTACCCGAACGGATGAGTTTCAGTTTGATTAAGAGCAATGAAAGCTAAGGGCAGCTTAAGAACTGTTGAAACCAAGTTGGTTAGAATATTTGTTTTACTGTTTAACAGCTTGTTTTCATAGGAGTGAGAATTGCCTTCTGTAGCAGAAAGAATTTTGGTTCTTTGAGGAGCTGGAGAGATCGCCTCAGCAGTTAAGAACATTTACTCTTGCAGAGGTCCCAGGTTCAGTTCCGAGCACCCACATGGAACAACAACAACTGTCTGACATCTCCTTCGACCTCGTAGGTACCAGGCCACATACCTGGTGCACATACAATGGTGCAGGCAAAACACCAGATACCATAACATAAATAAAATATCTTTTTTGAGAAGGTTTAAAAAAAAAAAGCTGTAGCTTCACTGGCCTGGAACCGAAACCAGGCTGGACTCAGTCTCATAGAGATCTACCTGCTTTCTGCCTTCTGAGTGCTGGGATCAAAAGCTTGTGTCACCATAGCACTGAGCCTAAAAGATATAAATCTTAAGGGCTGTGAGAGAGTGGCTCAGCGGTTAAGAGCACTGACTGCCTCTTGCAGAGGACCTGGGTTCTATTCCCAGTACCCACATGTGGGCTAAGAACCGTCTCTTAACTCCAGTTCCAGGGGAATCTGAGTGCCCTCGCGCCATCCGTGGCATTGCAACCATACCGCTGCACCAACCACATGCAGACAGTACACTCAACAATACAACAACAAAAAAGATAAAATTAAAAAAAAAAAAGCCCACACTGTGTTACATGCCTTTAATTCCAACACTCAGGAGAGAGAAGCAGATAGATATTTATGAGTTGGAGGGGCCGTCCTGGTCTACCAGATCTAGTTCAGGACAGCCAGGGTTATAGTGAGACTGTCAAAAAAAAAAAATACACAAAAAAAATTTTTTTAGACAAGGTTTCACAATGTAGCCCAGGCTGGCCTTGAACTTGCACTCCTTCTGACTTAGCCTCCTGACTACTAGAATTACAGGTGTATGCCACCTCACTCAGTTTGCTGGAACATTTTCTCCGGGGCTGAGGGGAAAGGTCTGTGATGGAGTGCTTGGTTAGCATGCACTTCAAAACAAAGATTAAATAAGACTGGTGATATGCACATGCCTTTAATCCCAGCACTTTTAGGCCAGCTGGGACTATAGGGAGACTCTGTCTCCAAAAGACACCCTCCCTAAAAGATGCATTAGATAAGGAAGCAAACCTGACTTGTCACTGGTAGTCATAGGACGATCACTTTTTTTTTTTTTTTTTTTTTTTTTTTTTTTTGGGTCTTTTTGAGGCAGGGTCTCCCTGTAGCTCCAGCTGTCTGGAACTCGCTCTGTAACCAGGCTGGTCTTGACCTCCAAAGCTCCACCTGCCTCTGCCTCCCAAGTGATAGGATTAAAGGCGTGTGCCACCAACACCTGGCTCATGGATCACTTTTTTTTTTTTTTTTTTTTTNTTTTTTTTTTTTTAGACAAGTCTCACTTATAACCCTGGCTGTCCTGGAACTAGTCTGGTAGACCAGGACGGCCTCAAACTCATAAATATCTATCTGCTTCTCTATCCTGAGTGTTGGAATTAAAGGCATGTAACACAGTGCTTGGCTTTTTTTTTTTAATTTTATCTTTTTTGTTGTTGTTATTGTTTGAGTGTACTGTCTGCATGTAGGTTGGTGCAGCGGTATGGTGCAATGCCACGGAGGTCAGAAGAGGGCATCAGATTCCCCTGGAACTGGAGTTAAAGACGGTTCTTAGCCGCCATGTGGGTACTGGGAATAGAACCCAGGTCCTCTGCAAGAGCAGTCAGTGCTCTTAACCGCTGAGCCATCTCTCCAGCCCTTAAGATTTTATCTTTTAGCCAGGTATGGTGACACAAGCTTTTGATCCCAGCACTCAGAAGGCAGAAGCAGGTAGATCTCTATGAGACTGAGTCCAGCCTGGTTCCAGGCCAGCTGAAGCTACAGCTTTTTTTTTTTTAACCTTCTCAAAAAAAGATATTTTATTTTATGTGTATGAGTATCTGAGTGTTTTGCCTGCACATATGTATGTGCACCAGGTATGTGCCTGGTACCTACAGAGGTCAGAAGAGGATGTCAGACAGTTGTATGTTGCCATGTGGGTGCTCGGAACTGAACCTGGGACCTCTGCAAGAGTAAATGTTCTTAACTGCTGAGCGATCTCTCCAGCTCCTCAAAGAACCAAAATTCTTTCTGCTACAGAAGGCAATTCTCACTCCTATGAAAACAAGCTGTTAAACAGTAAAACAAATATTCTAACCAACTTGGTTTCAACAGTTCTTAAGCTGCCCTTAGCTTTCATTGCTCTTAATCAAACTGAAACTCATCCGTTCAGGGTAGGTGGAATCAATGACAACACACTGGGGGCTGGGAGTGGAGCCTGGGAGTATAGCACTTGCTTAGCATGTGCCAGTCCCTGGGTTTGATCTCAAGCACCACCCACAGGGGTGTGTGTGTGTATGTGTGTGTGTGTGTGTGTATGTGTGTGTGTGTGTGTGTGTGTGTGTTTAATATAACACTTTCCTCCTGGTTCTTCCACTTCATTACCTTGAAAAGTTCCTGTGGCTCTATTTACCTTATTCTATATGTAACAAAAATGCCCAATAAACTAGGTTGGCCAAAGTTAAGCAGCAGTTTAATAGAGACCAAAAATCTTCCTGTATATAACTCATTCTCCAAGAAGCAGACCAAACAGTGACATTTCAATACCAAGTCAACAGGTGTTATGTAAATATCAAACGGAACATTATCAAAAAATGATTGCCTTCATTTCCCACCTACAGCTCAGAAAAAAAAAAAAAAGAGATCAATAATGCCCTGTGGTGGCAGAGTTCAGGAAAACAAATGTTAGAGACAAGAATTTAAACTGTTAAAATTTCTCTAAGAATTTGCGTGGCAATACAATCCAAAAGCCAAAAAAAGAAAAAGTACAATTCCTTTGCCTCAGCAATTACATTTTCAGAGAATATAGATCTGTGTAGACCAATACAGCATCTACTAGCTACTTGTGGGGTTTTTTTTTGTTTTATTTTCTGGTACAAGGAATTAAACTCAGGGTTTTGACCATGCTAAGCATGTAGTCTACTACTAGCAACATTTTGCCAGCCCTACAGGTGGTTATATGTGCATGTTTCAAATAAGTATAACATGAAAAAAGAAAAAGTAAAAGGATCTCATTAGCTTCTGTGCTTGCTGGATGTGGTGCTGCATGCTTTTAATTGGCAGTCAGAGGTGGGTGGATTTCTGTTGAGTTCCAGACTACATAGACTATGTCTCAAAATAATAATAATACAAATTTTTAAATGCTTTATAAAAGTAAAAATCTAAGATAAACCTACATGTCCATCAATACAAATAGGCTTAAATAAATTACAGAAAATCTCTAAAGTATAATATTCTTTTAGTCACTAAAAATGCTAACATGTAATTATACTAACATAAAATATTAAGTGGAAAAGAAAAATAAACTTACAAAATAGTATACATTTACATGATTCCAACTTTGGGGTTTTTTTGGGGGGGTTGGTATTAGGGCATAGAAGGACATAGAAGTTGTGTGAATCAGAAGTAGTGAGGATTGGGCTGGAGAGATGGCCTAGCAGTTAAGAGCACCGACTCCTCTTGCAGAGGACCTGGGTTTGATTCCCAGCACCCACATGGCAGCTGAGAACCATCTTTAACTCCAGTTCCAGGAGAATCCAACACCCTCTTCTGACCTCTGTGGCATTGCACAACATGGGTGCACCAACTTACATGCAGACAGTACATTCGTACACATAAAAAATAAAAAAAAAAAGAAAAAAGAAAGCCAGCACCCACCTCTAGCAGCTCACAAGGCCTGTAACTCCAGCTCTAAGGGATTCAACACCCCCTTCTGGCCTCCATGGGCACACCCACAGACGCATATAAATAAAATATAAAAATAAATTGATTAAAAAGTAGTGAGGATATGGCCGGGCGTGGTGGCGCACGCCTTTAATCCTAGCACTTGGGAGGCAGAGGCAGGCGGATCTTTGTGAGTTCAAGGCCAGCCTGATCTACAGAGTCTACAGAGTGAGTTCCAGGACAGCTGGGGCTACAGGGAGACCCTGTTTCGAAAAGACCAAAAAAAAAAAAAAGTAGTGAGGATTAAACTAACAGTAGATAATGTGTGAAAGGCTGTGTAACCTTAAAGAAATTAGCAAATGTTAAACTTAGCTCAGCAAAACCAGCTTAGCACTGCTATAGAGATAAGCCCTCAGCACTAGGCCAGCCACAGAGGGGCTCAATAGAGCTCAAAAGACTGACCATACTCAATTGATCAGGTGGCCAGAGGCAGCATGGACACAAGGACCTGATAATAAGTCCTGGGCCCCCCACCTTGACGGAGGCAATGACCCCAGACAGGAAAGATAACCACCTGCTATGCAGGGGGAACCCTATGTATAAGACTGAGATTAGCACCTAAGACCCAGTGCACCCCACACACCCAGCTGCCTCCTATTTAGGCTGGGAGGTATAGAATGACTTTGCTCTCATTCCCCCTTGGGGAACCTGCTGTGAGATGTCACTGCAAACCTCTCAGCTAAGAACACCTGGACATGCTGCCTCTGTGACACCAGTTTGCCTGAAATGCATGCTAATCCTGCTGGCCACTGCTGCTGCCCAGACAGGCCTGCCTGAGCTGCCACAGGCCCCAGGCAGAGAGAGATCTGCTTCAGCCAATCAACTGGCTTCTTGGAACTCCCTAGCATGGACCCCTTCCATCGCTTCCAAGGGGCTAAGAGAATGCCATGTAGGTGAGCAGCCTTGGGGAGATAGGACAGGACAGAATTAGAATTACAGAATTAACTTGTGTGGGAATTACTAAAATTAGATTGTATTATAATATTTTTGTGTCCTGGATTCCTTTGGACTTAGCCCATGCTAGTCCCTGCTTAAGGCAGGGGGAAGGAGAGTTCCTTTTTGGAGACAGGTCTCCCTGTAGCCCCAGCTGGCCTGGAACTCGCTCCATAGACCAGGCTGGCCTTGAACTTACAGAGATCCACCTGCCTCTGCCTCCTGAGTACAGGGATTAAAGGCGTGCACCACCATACCTGGCTTCCAGCTTTGTTTTGAAGAGAAATTTTGAGGCTGGTAATGTAGGTTTTTTTTGGTCTTTTTGAGACAGGATCTCCCTGTAGCCCCAGCTGTCCTGGAACTCACTCTGTAGACCAGGCTGGCCTTGAACTCACAAAGATCCGCCTGCCTCTGCCTCCCAAGTGCTAGGATTAAAGGTGTGCACCACCACGCCAGGCTAGAGGCTGGTAATGTAGTTTAGTGGTACAGTGCTTGCCTAGCACACAAGAGAATTTGGGGGGGGGGGGAACACATTAGAAGAAAAAAAAAAAAGCTGGATGGAGTCATCAAAATGACAACCATAGGCCCAGCAAGATGTCTCAGTCAGTGGGCTAAGGTACATGCCACCACACTCCATAGCCTGAGTTAGATACCTGGGATCACATAGTAAAAGGATAGAACCAACTCTCATAAGTTGTCCTCTGACCTCCACAAATACGCTATGGCGTGGAGTCATCTCCCAAAATAAATAATACTATGGTTATCTCTAGGTGGTAGAATTATAGATAATCCTTATTTTCTTTTTTATATGTACTTTCTGAATTTTTTAAAGGCATGACATACTTTAGTAAAGCTGTTTTAAAAACTGAGGATCAGGCTGGAGAGATGGCCTAGTGGTTAAGAGTGCCAACTGCTCTTGCAGAGGACCCGGGTCGATTCCCAGCACCATCTTTAACTCCAGTTCCAGGGGAATCCGACACCCTCTTCTGACCTCTGTGGCATCTGCATGACATGGGTGCACCAACCTATATGCAGACAGTACATTCATACACATACGAAAATAAATAATTTTTTTAAAAAAGGGCCTGTAATCCTATAACCTGGGAGTTAGAGGCAAGAGGATCAGGAATTCATGGTATAAAAATGAATGAATAAAATATATAAATAAATGAGTCAAATTAAAAAAAAAACAAAAAACCAAACTGAGGATCCAGCAGGGTGTGGTGCCGCACACCTTTAAACCTAGCACTTGGGAGGCAGAGGCAGGTGAACATCTGTGAGATCATGGCCAGCCTGGTCACATAGTGAGTTCCAGTCTAGCTGGGGCTACAAGGAGACCCTGTCTCAAAAAGACCAAAAGATAAAAAATAATTTACAAAATACTAAAATAAAAATTGATAACCATGGGGCTGGAGAGATAGCCTAGCGGTTAAGAGCACCGACGCTCTTGCAGAGGACCGGGTTCGATCCCCAGCACCCACATGGCGGCTGAGAACCGTCTGTAACTCCAATTCCAGGAGAACTCCAGTTCCAGGGGAATCTGAGACCCTCTTCTGACCTCCGTGGCATTGCACGACACGGGTGCACAGACCTGCATGCAAACAATACATTCATACACATACAAAAATAAATAATAAAAAAAAAAATTAAAAAAAAAATTGATAACCATTGGCTGAAACAAAAGATAAGCTCAATCTTGCTCACATCATTTTGGTTAGGTGTCCTTAGGTATATACAATGGTATAAAAAGTTTCAAGTGCCTTAGTCCAAAATAATACTTAAAATCCATCTCAAATAACTTGAGAATATTTCAGGGCTCTACAGGGTCACTGTGACAAGAGCACCATGAACCTATAAGTGTTCACTGAAACAACTCTGAAATAGGTGCTTATTAGTTTGCCACCTAAAGCAACTAAGTCATTAGAAATGAGGGAAGGGCACTCCTTTGCTTTGGGTGGTGGCTGATGCCAGGTTTTGACTTCAGTCCCAGTCCAAGGAGAGTGAGGCTGCATGGACAGTCATTCCCCCACTCCCATAGCACTGGACACTATCACTCATAGCTAGGTACTCCACAGCTGCCTCTGGAGCCTACTGCTACTCAGCCCAGTGAGCAGCCCAGAGGCAGGCCATCAATTTTGTTATGGTGAGCAACATAGCAGCAGGAAAAACTCACCTACTGATCAGTTACAGGTGCAATGTATTTTGCAGAGTAGATCCCCAAAATCTTTTTTTTTAGATCCCCAAAATCTTTGACAGCTATTCTGCCAATATTATAGTAGATGGAAAACCCATGAATCTGGGTTTATGATACAGCTAGACAAGAAGATTATAACAGGTTACACTCAAGATCCTATCTAAAAACTGCTACATTCCTAATGTGCTTTTCCCTTGTGAGTCCTACATCATTTGAAAATGTCTATGCAAAGTGGTACCTAGAAGTGCAGCACCATTGTCCCATCATTCCTCTCACCCTAGTGGGAATGAGGCTTGGTCTTAGAGATAAGAAAGACAGAAGCCAGGCGTGGTGGTGCACGCCTTTAATCCCTTTAATCCTAGCACTTGGGAGGCAGAAGCAGGCAGATCTCTGTGAGTTCAAGGCCCGCCTGGTCTACATAGTGAGCTCCAGGCCCGCTGGGACTAAAGGGAGACCCTGTCTCAAAAAGACAAAAAAAAAAAGGAAGCAAGCTGGAGATGTAGCTTAGTGGTGGAGGGCTTGCCTCACATACACAGGGCCCTGGGATTGATGCCCAGCACCAGGTGGGAAAAAAAGAAAATTCCCAATGTTCTAAGGGTCGTAGTCCCTCATTATTCATCCTGTCCCAGGGAACCTTTGTACACCTTATTCAAAAATGGTTAAGCCAAAGCTGGGCATGGAGATACATACTGGCAATCCTAGTAGGCTAGAAGGAGGCAGAAGCTGGAAGATCACAAGATCAAAACTAGCCTGATCTACATGAGTTGTAGGCTAGCCAGGGCTACACAGCAAAACCTTGTCTAAAACACAACAAAACATAAAAGCTTCACTCAATGAGTAAATTGCATGTTATACAAGCATGAGGACTTGAATTTGGATCCCCAGCACCCATGTAAAGCTAAGCATAGCAGCACACATGTGTAACTCCAGTGCTATGGGGTAGATACTAGTAGATTCCAGATCAATAGCCAATTGAATCAAAATGAAACAGGGAGCTTCAGGTTCAGTGAGAGAGACTGTCACAAAATAGAAGGTGGAGAAGTAACAGAGAAAGACATCCTGACATAGACCTCTGACCAAGGTGAGGATACACACAGACACAAACATACACTCGTAAAAGGTAGGGGAGGACACTTGCCGGGCATGGTGGCGCATGCCTGTAATCCCAGCACGTGGGAGGCAGAGGCAGGCAGATCTGTGAGTTCAAGGCCAGCCTCTTAAAAATAAAAAAAAAAAAAAAAAAAAAAAAGAGGGGGGAGGTGATCTGGAATCCACCCAGAATTATACTTATGTGCTGCTATGCTTACATGGGTACTGGGGATCCAAACTCAAGTCCTCCAGCTTGCATAACATTAACTTTACTCACTCACTGAGTAAAAAAGTAAGTAGATGGGAGAGAAGGAGGGAGGGAAGAAAATAGTGGAAACAATTGGGTTTGTTGGCCACATATCTGGCACGTCCCACAGAATTTGGAAGTCGGAGGCAAAAGGATCAGAAGTTCAAGGCTAGCCTTGCAGATAGCTGCAGAGCAATAATGAGTTTTAAGGCCAATCTGGGCTACATGAGACTCCCTCTCAAAAACAAAACCAAAAAACAACAATAGTAATAAATAATGATGATTGGAAAGCCTTTGCACTCAATTCAAACTTCTATTATAGATAAATGCTTCCATAATTCTATTTTGAAGTTAGTGATTTCAAAACTTTGTTTAAAATGCAAGAGTTCATACTCATTCTATTAAAATTTAACATTAGCCAAGCGTGGTGGCGCACGCCTTTAATCCTAGCACTTGGGAAGCAGAGGCAGGCGGATCTTTGTGAATTCAAAGCCAGCCTGGTCTACAGAGTGAGTTCCAGGACAGCTAGAGCTACACGGAGACCCTGTCTCGAAAAGACAAACAAAAACCGCCCCCCAAAAATAAAATTTAACATTAAATTCCTGTAATCCCAGCTGGCCCAGAACTCATTATGTAAATAAGGCTGCCCTTGAACTCAAGAGGTCCACTTGCTCCTGCCTCCGGAGAGCTGGGATTAAAGGTGTGCACCACCATGCCTGGCTTAACATTAAATTTTTGAAAATGTGGGGGTGAAGGGCCTATGTCACTAACACTATTGGCTGACTACAGAACAAGGAACCAAATAGTACTCTTATACCACTGTACAGAGGTGAGAAACTGTGCTATATAGTCCTTGACATCTTTTGAATTATGTGAATGCATTGTCTACTTAAAAATAAATAAATGGCTGGGCTTGGTGGCGCATGCCTTTAATCCTAGCACTTGGGAGGCAGAGGCAGGAGGATCTTTGTGAGTTCAAGGCCAGCCTGGTCTACAGAGCAAGTTCCAGGACAGCTGGGGCTACAGGGAGACCCTGTCTCAAAAAGACTAATAAATAAATAAATAGATAAATAAATAGATAGATAGATAAATAAGTAAATAAATAAATAAATAAATAAATAAATAAATAAATAAATCTTGGGGCTGGAGAGATGGCCTACCAGTTAAGAGCACCAACTGCTCTTGCAGAGAACTCAGGTTCAATTCCCAGCACCCACCTGGTGGCTAAGAACCATCTTTAACTCCAGTTCCAGGGGAATCTGACGCCTTCTTCTGACCTCCTCAGCGTTGCATGACATAGGTGCACCAACCTACATGCAGACAGTACACTCATACACATAAAAAAATAATAAAAAATTGCCAGGCATGGTGGCGCACGCCTTTAATCCCAGTACTTGGGAGGCAGAGGCAGGTGGATCTTTGTGAGTTCAAGGTCAGCCTGGTCTACAGAGTGAGTTCCAGGACAGCTGGGGCTACAAGGAGACCCTGTCTCGAAAAGACCAAAAAATTACTAATAATAATAAATTAAAAAAATAAATAAAATACATAAATAAATCTGGGGCTGGAGAGATGGCTCAGTAATTAAGAGCACTGGCTATTCATGCAGAGGATCCAGCTTTAATTCCCAGCACCCACATCACAGATAACAACCACCTGTAACTCCAGTTTCAGAAGAATCTGACACCATCTTCTGACCTCTTCAGGCATTGCACTACACAGGTGTACTTACATACATGCAGGCAATACACTCATACACATAAAATAAAAATAATAAAAAGGGTTTATTTTTGTTTTTTTTGGTATTTTTGAGACAGGGTCTCCCTTTAGTCCCAGCTGGCCTGGAGTTAGCTCTGTAGACCAGGCTGGCCTTGAACTCACAGAGATCCTCCTGCCTCTACCTCCCAAGTGCTGGGATTAAAGGAGTGCACCACCACGCCGGGCTAAAAAGTTTTTTATATCTTGGAAATAACCCAGAAACATTTAATATGATTTAATTTACTCAAAATTTAAAACGTTCTTTTTAATTAAAAATTTTTACATTTATTGATTTTTTTTTGGTGGGAGGGGGCCATGTGTGCCATAGTGGGGATGTGGAGGTCAGAGGAAAAGTTCAGAGGTCAAATTAGTACTAATATATTAGCCTTGGGCCAGGCATGGTAGTACACAACTTTATTACCAGCAATGGACAGGCAGAGATAGGTGGATCTCTCTCTCTGAGTTCAAGGCTAATCTGGCCTAATATAGTAAATTCCAGGCCAACCAGGGATACACAGCACAGTAAGACCCTGTCTCAAAAAAAAGTTAGCGGGACTGGAGAGATGGCTCAGTAGATAAGAGTATGTACTGCCCTTGCAAAGGACTAGAGTTCAGTTTCCAGTACCCACAACCACCTGTAACTTCACCTCTATAGGCCTCTGGCCTCTGCTTGCACTCAGACGTACTCACTCTCACACAGATACATATACACAATTAAAAATAAAATAAATCTTAAAAAAAAATACATTGTATAACCATCTCTGAAAAAAAAAAATCTAGTCAAGTCAAAGTAACTGAGGGTCTTAGGAAAAGGGCCACAGAAAGATGAGGAGGATGAATAAATAAATTAGAAGGAAAATATACTTTACTAACAATGGAATTAAACTCTTAGGTAAGTAAAAAATTCCAATACCTTCTCTACATTTATGTTATACTATGTTCTCAGATGTTTTGCTTATGGGAAATATCAAAATGTCAACTATTGTTTCTATTAAAGGTCTTTAATGATATTGCATTTTAGACCTGTAATGAAACATGGTGCTCACTGCGGTTTGTAATGCATCTCATTAAATACATTAATAACATGCATTTCACTAAAAGGTCAACTTATTATGGCTAAAGTTTAGCTTTCCTTTAATCACTTCATTTAAAGCTATATAGCAAACTCTGGAAAAGACGCAGTGTTCCCATTATGGAAATGCTCTGAATTCTCCCATCTATCCAAGTTGGTTATTCTTATTAAAAATTAACTGCCAGCAGGGCTGGAGAGATGGCCCAGCAGTTAAGAGCACCAACTGCTCTTGCAGAGGACCTGGGTTCGATCCCCAGCACCCACATGGTGGCTGAGAACCATCTTTAACTCCAGTTCCAGGGGAATCTGATGCCCTCTTCTGACCTCTGCAGCATTGCACAACACGGGTGCACACACCTGCATGCAGACAGTACATTCATAAACACAAAGAATAAATAAAATTTAGAAAAAAAATAAAATAAAATAAAATAAAGCTTAAAAAATACCTTTAAAAAAAAAAAATTAACTTCCAGGCTAGGTTGTAACTCAGTGGCAGAGCACTTGCCTAGCATAGGCAAGGCCCTGGGTTTGATTTCTAGCACTGCAAATAAACAACTGCTAATACTTTTGTGTGGAAAATGGTAATAAGATTGTTTTAATCCTTAGCTTTTAAACAAGAACTGGGGATGGGGGAAGCAGAGGCAGGTGGATCTCTATGAGTTCAAGGCCAGGCTGCTTTAAATAGCAACTTCCAGGCCAGCTAGGGCTATATGGTGAGAACCCCTCTACAACGTGCCCCCCCCAAAAAAGGTTGGCCATGAGTCAACTGCTTCTAAGCTAGTGACAGTAAATGGAGGTTCAGCTACTCTTCTTACTTTTTCTACAGGCTTGATACACTGCATAATGAAATTTGCAGAGCTCTTCTGCCATTTTCTTAAATAACCTGCCTTCTTCCTTACACATCATTGTTATCAACACAAAAGGCCCACTTCTTTTTTTTTTTGGTCTTGAACTCACAAAGATCAGCCTGCCTCTGCCTCCCAAGTGCTAGGATTAAAGGCGTGCGCCACCATGCCCGGCAAAAGGCCCACTTCTGATACCATAAAACTTGTAAAAAGAAAGTCAGAGGGAAAAAGCAAACAACTTGGAGAAGTAGCTTTGTATATAAATTATCCCTTAATTTTGGTAAGGCTACTCTATGACTTACCACCTTTCTTTTTTTTTTTTCCTTTTTGAGACAGGGTCTCCCTTTAGTCCCAGCTGGCCAGGAGCTCACTCTGTAGAGCAGGCCGGCTTTGCAGATCCGCTTGCCTCTTCTGGGATTACAAGCATGAGCCACCACGCCTTTTTTAACAATTGGTTTTTAACAATTGAGGGGAGGGGGACGACTTCCCACTTTCAAAGCCACTGTGATACCAAAAAGTCTTTGAAATCATTTCATAGTTCAAGAGATGTAATTACCAACATCCAAGGTGACTGAGGACTAAGTGCAAGGAGCTATTTGTTAAGGTTCTGCAAAGTAGATTTTGAGGTGCTAAAGGTGTAAAAACTTGGTGCTCTGGAGTTTACTTTGCTAGAATATAGCTACAAGCCTGTTATTTTAGAGGCTAGAATGAAGATTATAAGAGTAAATGACAGGGCAAGAAGAGGATATACTGAGCAAACACAGCCTAAGGAAGGACAGGATCCTCTTTTCACTGCAGTTTATACTGACAGAGTAAAAAAAGAGATAGAGCCTGAGGTGCTGAAGCAATGCCTCAGTGGTTAAGACTGCTTACTTCTCCTGCAGAGGACCCAAGTTACACTCCCAGCACCTGTTGGGCAGCTCACAACCACCTGCAATTCTAGTTCCAAGGTATCCAAAACTTACTTTCTTCTGGCCTCCCCAGGTACCTGCACTCACATACACAAAACCATATGGAAACACACACATATACACATAATTTTTAAATTTTTAAAAAAGAGAGAGCCTGAGAAGAGATCAGAAAGGTAGGAGAACCCTAACAATGCATGTGGTATTGTATCACAAAAGCCCAAGAACAATACTTCAAGGTTAGACCAGAGAGATGGCACTGTGGGTAAAAGCACTTACCACACAAGTCTGACAACTTGAGTTTTATCCCCAGAACCAACATAAAGGAAGGAGAGAATCAACTCCATAAAGTTGTCTTCTAATCTGCACACATATGCTATGCGACATGTGTGCACCTGTACTCGCATATACATCACATACATACACATACACATACAAATTTGTTTAAAAAAAAGAAAGAAAAGAAAAAGAACACACAGCTGCAAAGATGGGTCAGTGGTTACAATCACTGGCTGCTCTGCAGGGGACCTGGCTTTGATTCTCAGCACCCACATGGAAACTGACAACCACCCATAACTCCACTTCCAGGATATCTGACACCCTCTTCTGGCCTCTACAGGCTTACAAACCTGTAGGCAAAACTCATACACATAAAATAAATTTTTTAAAGTTTTAATAAAAAAAAAAGGAGCTCAGTTTGACAATAAGCAAATCTCTAGCAAATTTTCCACAGTAGTATAAGAGGCCAAAGTTTATAAGTATTATAGTAGGATATAACACTATCCACTTTCCAAAACAAAGTTAGTTTAAATTAAATAGGGATTCTGAAAACTGAAAAACACTGAAAGCAGGGGGGATGATGGTTAGTTATAGTGATGATAATCATTCACAGAGCTTAACATTGCCAAATGCCTTTCAGCAGAAAAAGATAATACTGGTCCCTAATACCCATGGAGGCATGTATGCCAGACACTGCCATTATAATGCTTATATTGATTATGCTCCTTAATCCTCACAATCATATTATCCCTATCTTTCTGTGAAGTAACTTGCCCAAAGTCAGATTGCTAATCCATTGCTGAGATGAAATCTAAACCCAGGCAGGACATTGGGGATATAGCTTGATTGGGAGGTGGCACACACACCTGTTAGGAATGTAGCTCAGTTAGTAGACTACTTACTTAGAATTCACAAAGCTCTGAGTTTTTTTTATCTCCAACGCTGCTCAAACCAGATGTGGTGGCACATGCTTGTAATCCCAGAGTTGAAAGGCAGAGGCAGGAATATCAGGAGTTCAAGGTCATGTTCAGCTTAGACAGCAACTTCAAGGCCAGCCTGTCTAAATTAAGTTCCAGCGTTTGTTCTGCAGTTAGTATAAAGCTAACCTATGTTTCATATCAGCTATATAGATCATATAAATTGGTTAGTCAAAATAATATAGCCATAAAATTGTTTTGAAAACTTTCAAGATAGAGAAGTATGTGACCTATTAAATTATATCGTCATAAGCAAACAAAAACTAACAACCTTCAGATAGACAGAAACTCTGGTTATACCTCTCAGAATGTAATTCCAAATAAGCATTCCTTTCCTCTCCTTTTCCTATCACACCTGACAGTGTCAGAATCACTGAATTTCACCAATGAGGCACAGACAATTGGTTAAGTATAAAAAGGTAAAAAAAGATCAGCATTGTTAAAAACAAAAGTAGGGCTGGGCATGGTGGCACACGCCTTTAATCCCAGCACTTGGGAGGCAGAGGCAGGCGGATCTCTGTGAGTTCAAGGCCAGCCTGGTCTACAGAGTGAGTTCCAGGACAGCTAGGGCTACAGGGAGACTCTGTCTGGAAAAGACCAAGCAAACAAACAAACAAACAAACAAACAAAAAAAGTAAAGTAACATTAAGTTAATAAATTAAATATCTGATGCTAACCCATAAATATCTGTAATTTTTTTTCTTTTCTTTTTTTTTTGAGACAGGGTCTCCCTATAGCCAGCTGTCCTGGAACTCACTCCGTATACCAGGCTGGCCTTAAACTCACAGAGATCCACCTGCCTCTGCCTCCAGAGCACTAGGATTAAAGGTGTGCACCACCATGCCCCGCTCAAAGATGGTTCTTAGCTGCCATGTGGGTGCTGGGAATCGAACCCAGGTCCTCTGCAAGAGCAGCTGGCACTCTTAACCGTTGAACCATCTCTCCAGCCCTGATATCTGTATTTTAAAA
Organism: Rhizomys pruinosus; assembly: GCA_009823505.1. Classification (NCBI taxonomy): domain Eukaryota; kingdom Metazoa; phylum Chordata; class Mammalia; order Rodentia; family Spalacidae; genus Rhizomys; species Rhizomys pruinosus. Next base: position 3,599,698 of record VZQC01004974.1, read on the forward strand.
TGATTTCTGACAAAAGACTCAAGACTAATGAGTACCAAAATGGAAAAGACCTTACTGTAAAATATTTAAAACATTTAATCTCCAGCAATTTAGGTCTCATCCAAAGGCATTCCAGAAATAAGGATACTAGGGCACCAAAAATAACAGAGAAATACTCTTTAAAAAAAAAAAAAAACGGTGAGGGCTAGAGAGATGGCCTAGTGGTTAAGAACAATCCCNTCTTTTCTCTCTTTCTCTTTTTTTTTTTGGTCTTTTTGAGACAGGTCTCCCTTTAGTCCCAGCTGGCCCGGAACTCGCTATGTAGACCAGGCTGGTCTTGAACTCACAGAGATCCACCTGCCTCTGCCTCCAGAGTTCTGGGATTAAAGGCATGTGCCACCACACCCGGCTCTCTATATATCTTATATGGCTTTAAATTGGTTTTACCTAGAGGCTGTACCAAGTCAGATGTCCTCAGTTTTCTCCCAAATCCAACCATACTCTAGGGGTTTTCTGTTTTGTTCATTTTTGTGAGGGTTTTTGTTGTTGTTTTTGTTTTTATGAGATGGGGAGGGGGTATCTGACAATGTTGCCCACCCTGCTTTAAATCCCTGGTATCCAAGGAAACCCCTTCTCATCCTCCAAAGTAGCTAGGACTACAGGCAGTAAACCCAGCCTTTAAGTTTGAAAGAGCAAATGGAAGCATTTCAGCATCCAGGAACAGCCCCACCAACCACATCTCCCTCATCCCCCATCTCCCTGGGCCCCAGTCCTTTGGTACCCTAGGCACATGGGGGACAATGTGGTACAGAAGGAAGACTACTAATCTAAGAGATAGAAAAATTGGACTTTTGTCTCTGTTGCTTGTGAACAAATTCTGTAACTTTGGCCAAGTTGTCTTTGGACGTTGCCATTGTTTCTAGACCTCAGTTCTTTCCTCTGTAAAATGAGGAAATTAGGAACCAACTAATCTCTAAGTTGTTTTTCACTCTAGAATTCTTTGAGTTTATAGTTCAATAATTCTCTTCCCAAATTTATTCTTCATCTGAAGTCATTGTTTTTCCCTAATTGTTACCCAAAAGAAAGAAAGGCATATGGCACTTAACATGTTGTTCTCAAAACCTCCCTAATAGAGGAATGGATCCTTTAATGATACACCCAACATAAGAACTGAGTTTAAAGCTGGGCATGGTGGTGCACGCCTTTAATCCCAGCACTTGGAAGGCTGAGGCAGATGGATCTCTTTGAGTTCAAGGCTAGCCTGGACTATAAAGTGAGTTCCAGGCCAGATGGAGCTACAGGGAGACCCTGTTTCAAAAAATACCAAAATAGTTGATCACTTCTTGGCCTTTTGTATGAGATCAAGTATAGCTGAGTCAAAACCACTATTCTATACTATAATATCACTAAAGGCCTTTTGTATGAGATCAAGTATAGCTGAGTCAAAACCACTACTCTATACTATAATATCACTAATATAAAACCTCTTTTTTCTTTATATCTAAACCCATTTATATCCCAAGGTACCTCAACAGTTCAAAGCATCCCAATATGGTGTGAATATTTACTTACTATTTTTTAGGGCACTGGCAAATTCTGGGCCACCTTTGTCCTTGAAGATGGGGAAAAGATCTGGTTGAGGCAGCTGATTGGTGGTCAACAGAGCTTTTTGTAGTTTGATCCTTCCTTCCAAGAGCTGGTCCCACAATGCTGTGGAAAAGAAAAGAGAACCCCGAGTTACAAAATCTTCTGGGATGGGGACAGAGGAGGGACAGGAAGGAACACCAGCCTCTAAACAGCATGCCACAGAAACACTCATCCTAGAGTGTTTTCATGCCACAGAAACTTATTCTAGAAAACTGTCTAACTTTGATAGAAATATCTGCTATGAGAGAAGAAATGCTAACATCAAAGGAAAAGGAGAAAATGCTCCCTTTTTCAATCTTCTCCAGTTGCCACAAGTACTAAAGCAGAGCTGGCTCAGAAGCTCAGCAGAGAAATGGCTAAGCAAGAAGAGCTGGAGCTTAGGCCTCGAGGTGAAACACGTCACGTACTAAGTGGAAGGACACTCAAGAGAAAGAACAGCCAAAAACAAACAAGCAAACAGATCAAATGCAGAAACTGGAAAATCAAGCAAAAGGCAAAATCACACACAAACCTATCTGATTCTTCACAGCTCTTCCTTTCTCCACTTCCTCCGAGACTCTGATGTTGGAGAAGGTCATTACCACACCACCGTCTTCACTGTTCCTGTCTCCTTCCCTGTCTTCCTTACTCTCCCCGTCTAAGTCTTCCTCCACATCCCCTTCATCCATGCCACTCTCTTCCTCTTCATTCTCCTCTTCCTCCTCACTGCTCCCAATGTCATCCATTCCCTCTGTAAATTTCTCAAAGTCACTAATACTCTGCAAACTGAAGCCTGGTACTTCTGCAGTGGGCCTTCCCTTCTTTCTCGGCAACAGACTGCTTTTCCTATCATCCTCAGCATCTTGTTCCTCAGCAGCACTCAGGTCCTCTTCCTCTGATTCCTCCAGGCCGAGGTCCTCTGAATCTCCAGATCCTTCTTCATCAGATACTTCCTTGTCTAAATAGGGGGGTGGGGGTGGAAATACCAGGTCACATTGTTTGTTTCAATTACTGAACTGTATTGCGCTCTATTCAATTGAACAAATATATACTATCTCTAAATGCTAAGAGGAAACAAAAATGAACAGAACAGTCTAAAGAATTATTATAGTGGGAAACATATACTATATAAAAGCAATAATAGAGGGAAGAATAAAAAGTGCTCTGAAAAAATTCCTTTCATTTAGCTGGGCGTGGTGGCGCACGCCTTTAATCCTAGCACTTGGGAGGCAGAGGCAGACAGATCTTTGTGAGTTCAAGGCCAGCCTGGTCTACAGAGTGAGTTCCAGGACAGCTGGGGCTATAGGGAGACCCTGTCTTGAAAAGACAGAAAAAAAAAGAAAAAGAAAAAATTCTTTTCATCCATGGTGGCTTACCCAGTGTAATTTCAGTACTCAGGAGACATATGCAGACAGACTGCCTCCAATCAAGGTCAGCCTAAGTCTAGACAGCAGGCTCGACTCCGAGCACCCACATGTCGGCTAAACCATCAGTAACTCTGTTTCCAGGGTAATCCAACACCTCTTTCTGACTTCCTGGGTATTGCACAACCCAGGTATACTTACACACATGCAGGCAATATACTTATAAAATTAGTAAAATATTAAAAAAAAGAAAAACTAAGGAAAAAGTAAGCCAGGCATAGTAATAAACACCTGTAAACCCAGCAAGGAGGCTAAGACAGGCCAGCCTGAGCTGAGCTACATAGCGAATTCCAGGCCAGACAGATCTATTTCATAACAATAAAAATAGAGACGATAACATTTCTTTTGGACCTTAAAAAAGGTAAGATTTAGCTGGGCGTGGTGGTGCACGCCTTTAATCCTAGCACTCGGGAGGCAGAGGCAGGTGGATCTTTGTGAGTTCAATGCCAGCCTGGTCTACAGAGTGAG
>VZQC01004974.1:3604038-3670910 GCA_009823505.1 Rhizomys pruinosus
ACATACAGATGAAAGAATAAAAGCCTTCTGGGCACTTACAAATGAACGTCGGACGGACAGGTGCTCCCACAACAGCAAAACTCATGAGACCCCTTAAACGCGTAGTCTTGGAGAGTGGATAAGTTCATAGGCCGTCTAACATGCCTACCATTACCAGCATAAACAGAAGAGCACAAATCAATGATTCGTAACACTGGCCGCTTAAAAACCTGAGGTGAGGCTGAATGCTACAGATGGTTTTGTTAGCTGCCAGTTCTGGTTCGCTGCCCAAGGATAGGCAATGGATAATGAGACTCCGGATCATTTCTTGCAAGACGTCGGCCACATCATCTCCTCAACCGTCTGCGCTTCTCTCTCCTGTTCTAGTGTTGGAATATTTTTTTTTTTTATCTTAAAGTTTTAGGACGGTCTCCCTGTAGCCCCACGCTGTCTATGAACACCTTGCTCACTGAGAACCAGGCGGCCCCAATCTCGAGATACCCCTCTAGCCTCCAGGTGCCTGGAGATTAAAGGCATGTGCGACACCATAACTGGCCAATGTTACAACTTAATTTAAAGAACTTATGAGGGTTTTTTTTGGAGTTAGGGCTTTATGATAGTGAACAGAAAGGGCTGGAGAGAAGCTCAGTGGCTTAAGAGACCACTGACGCTCTTGCCAGAGGACCGTGGGTTCAAATTCCCACACCCCACATGGTGGCATAAGACACCATTTAGAGCCGGGCAGCTGATTGTGGACACGCCTTTAATCCCCACTTGGGACGCAGAAGCAGGCATCTTTGGTGAGTTCAAGGCCAGCCTGGTCTATAGAACATCTGCAGGCACCGGGAAGTACGAGGGAGACCTTCTCAGAAAGACAATCAAAAAAAAAAAAAAGGCAGACCCTGTCTCAAAAAAACAAAAAGACCAAAACAAAAACAAAAAAAAAAAAAAAAAAAAAAAAAAAAAAGATAGTAACAGAAAACTTGGGGACAAGAAATGAAAAGATGTGGTTTAAATGGATATGTTTGTAGGTCAGGCTGACAACGGGTAGATTGTGCTGGTTAGTTTTACGGTCAACCTGACACAAGCTAGAATCACCTGGGAAGAGTCATAAGAAGGAATCTAGGGGGGCTGGAGAGATGGCTCAGCAGTTAAGAGTGCTGACTGCTCTTGTAGAGGACCCAGGTTCGATTCCTAGTACCAACATGGTAGCTAAGAACCATTTTTAAGCCGGGTGCAGTGGCGCATGCCTTTAATCCTAGCGCTCAGGAGGCGGAGGCAGAGGCAGGCGGATCTCTCTGTGAGTTCAAGGCCAGCCTGGTCTACAAAATGAGTTCCAGGCCAACTGTGGCTACAAGGAGACCCTATCTCAAAAGACAAAAAAAAAGGGGTGGGGGGGACACTAGCTGAGAGCAGCAAGCGAGGAATGATTACTCTTTTCTTGTTCTTAACTGTGGATGTGACAAGGTCAGGTGCTCAAGCTCCTGCCATTTTAACTCGTCCTATGATAGACTGAAACCTAGAACCATAACTGAAATAAACTCCTTTCTCTTCTAAGTTGCTTTTGTCAAAGTATTTTATCACAGCAACAAAAATAAAACTAAGCTGAGCAAAATGGCACGTGCTTTTAATCCAAGCACTTGGGGGATAGAGGCAGGTGGATCTCTGAGTTCAAGGCCAGCTGGTCTGCACAGTACATTCCAGGCCTGTTGGGGCTACAGGGAGATCCAATCTCGAAAAGACAAAAGAAAAACACAAAGAGAGAGAGACTAGGACACCTTCAGAGAGGAGTTTATAGTCTTATAGGAGTGATACACTGGCATGCCAATAATTATATGATAATGTCATCAATGGACAGTATATAGAAAAGGAACCAACAGGTGAACACCTATAATCCTAGCATTTAGAAGGCAAAGGCAAGAGGATCGCAGCAAGTTCAAGGCCAGCCTAGTCTACATAGCACATCTTTATTTAATCCAAGCCAGCCAGGACTAAATAAAGAATTCCTGTCTCTTCCTCTCATTTTTTTTTAATTTTTTTAAATTTATTTTTGTAGGTGTAAGAATGTACTGCCTGCTTGTAGGTCTGTGCACCCGTGTAGTGCAATGCTGTGGAAGTCAGAAGAAGGTGTCGGATTCCCCTGGAACTGGAGTTAAAGACAGTTCTCAGCCACCATGTGGGTGCTGGGGATCGAACCCGGGTCCTCCACAAGAGCAGTCGGCCCTCTTAACCCCTAGTCCATCTCTCCAGACCACTCTTCCTCTCATTTTCATCAACTCCCTTCTCTCCCAAAAAAGAAAAGGAACCTTACCTAACCTTCCAGAAAAGGGTTTATGTGTAGACATTATAATTTTACTTGTGGAGCACAAGGAACAGCTCATCAGAGAAAGAAGAAGGAAAAGAATATAGTGCAGTTCACACAAGGAAGTGAGAGACAGGAACCCATAGAGTTGCCAGCAAATCAGGACCAGTTCTGTCCTGGGAAAGGAATCTTACAGTAGATGAGTCCTGGTTAAGGTTCCTGGTTTTACTTAAGGAAAACCTGAAATTTAGAGAGTTGGGGGTTTTTTGTTTTGTTTAAACCACTTATCCAACCTCTTTCATGGTAGAATATAAAAACTCCACATATAACAAGCATAATAATTTGATGTAGGAAACAAGTTTCCAACAACCTCAGCCAATAAAATAAAATTTTATGAAGACCCTGTCTCAAAAAGACCAAAAAAAAAAATTTTATGAATATAAGATGGGTGTTTAGTACTTTTTTCAAGAAATACATATCGCCGGGCGTGGTGGCGCACACCTTTAATCCTAGCACTTGGGAGGCAGAGGCAGGCGGATCTTTGTGAGTTCAAGGCCAGCCTGGTCTACAGCGTCTTAACCGCTAGGCCATCTATTTTTTTTTTTTTTTTTTCTTTTTTGAGACTGGATCACCCTCTGCGTCCACCCAGGTTTTTAACTTGTGATCCTCCTGCCTACCCTCCCCAAGTGCTGAGATAACGGGTACATGCCTGGCTGGGCTTTAGTTTCTTATGAAGTGGAATGGTGACCCCTAAAGCCCTTGCTAGTTCCAAATTAATGGTCTCTCCTAAATTAAGTAAGGACATACCAACTTCCAGAAAGCACCCAGAGAACAAGAAGTTTACCTACAACAGAGAGAAAGAAAGAGTTCCATGTAAATCCACGTACTCACCAGATGAACCTGGCAGAGTCTGCTCCCCATAGTCTTCCTCCCAAGCTTTCCTGGAAGTGGTCTTGCCAGAATACCTTTTGTCTGTGTCCAAGAGGGAGAATGATGCCAATTTTCGAATGTTATTCACTGCCAAGAAATCACCTCCTCCTCTTCCCCTTCATCAAACTTGTCAATCACTCTGGCAGCAGTGGCTGTGGGGAGAGGGAAAAGGNAACAAGGGAAAGAAAAAAAAAAAAAAAAAAAAGGAGGGTGGGAGGAGAGGAAAGACAGTGAGACTAGAAAGGAAACCCAGATTTGCCACCACAAGCGAAAAGAAAAAAAAAAAAGGGGGGGGGGCGGGGGAGGAAAAGGGAAAAGTCCGGCGACCGGTGGGGGCTGACGCCGGCGCTGGGAGCGGGGGCCGAGCGATGCGGGGATGCGCGCCCAAGCGGCCGCCGGCGGTGACTGAAAGCAGGATGCACGGCCAGGCGCGGTGAAGAGAGCCAGACCCTATTGCCTCCCCGAAGGAGTCCGGGCGTAGGGAGGGCCGCCCCGGGGACTCGGAAGGCCGCCTGGCAGGCCACCGGCCCAGGTGACAGGGCTGGGAGGTGGGTGCGAGCGAGTGCGCCTGGCCGCGTCCGCCAGAAGTTGTTTCTTTGCATTTTCAACTGGGAAAAACACTTTCTCCAAAAGGGGGGGAAAACCTAAGCAACAACTGCAATCAACGACAAAATCTCTTACTCCTGCCCCTCCCCCTCTTCCCTCACCTCGGCCTTGCCCCCCGCCCTGCTCAGGCCCAGCGCGGGCGCCGCCGGGCGCAGTCCCGACTCGCTACACGAAGCCGGCAGTTTAGGATCCAAAGCGTCTCCTCGCCTCTGTTTCTTTCTTTCTTTTTAAAGAGGGGAAAACCCGATGGTGGGCAGTCTGGCATGCACACACCCGCCTTCATACTCCGACAAAAGCAGATGCACTTTGACTTCTGACAGCTCTACCTCAAGCCGCTTTCCTCGGACCCCGAGCTCTCCGCGTCTTCCTCTTCGTCTCCGTCTCAATTTTATTTATTTCCGTATCCGCGCCCGTTCTCGGTGACCTTCAGTCCTCCGCGGGTTCTGAGCAGAAGAGCCGCTTTCTCGCCCGCTTGAGACTGCTTTTCCTTGTCTGGAGAGCTGAGGTGGCGCTGCCCAACTCCGGGCCCTGCGATTCCAGGACTGCCCCTCTCCAACCTTGCTTTTCCCCTTTTGATTTCCTGGTTCGGGTTTTGGCTTCCCGGGCTCCAGGTGGGTCTCCTCTTTTTGGAGGAGGTGGGAAGCTCAGGCTGGTCGTCTTCAGGAGTCATCTCCTCGGCTCCACTTGCCCTGTCTCCCGGCCTCACCCGACCAAACCAAAGACCATGGTGCACTGTGCGGGCTGCAAAAGGCCCATCCTGGACCGCTTCCTCTTGAACGTGCTGGACAGGGCCTGGCACGTGAAGTGCGTGCAGTGCTGTGAATGTAAATGCAACCTGACCGAGAAGTGCTTCTCCCGGGAAGGCAAGCTCTACTGTAAGAACGACTTCTTCCGGTGAGTACTTCCCTCCCGCGCCTCTGCTGCTCCCTCCCCACGGGCCCTACCCGGCCAGCTTCGGATCAGAGGTCAGCTTGGCCGCGGCGGCCGCGTTAGGCAGCGCCTCTGGAGAAGGCAGCCAAGTCCCTTGGGCTTCTGTCTCCTTGGCAGCTGGCATGCCGAGATAGCTGCTGTGCTGGGTGGTGGAAAGTGTGGTCCGGGTGTGGCTGCACGTGCCTGGGAAGAAAAGGTCTGAGCTGTTCTCAGCGTGGAAGCCGCTCCGAACGTGGAAGAGGTCGAGCAACCTCGGAGTCGTTAGCTCCAGTTACTTCCCCAGGCCAAGCTCTCCAGCTACTGCATGTTCCTCTTCCAGGCTGCTGGTCCTGCAGGTTGAGCTTAGAAGCCCTGGCTTTCCCCGAGACTTTTGCCTTTTTCTTCTCAGAAAGGTCTTGGCGGGAACCGCAGAGCCTTTTGGGTTTCGGAATGTCCAGTGGTCAGTAAAGTCGTAATAAAGAGCTCAGCCTCGAGGCCAATCCTGCACGCCCAGGAGTCGCCCCAAACTCTGACTGGTCTCTAGGCATAGACCCGGGAGGACCGCACAGTAGACATCCGGGTTCGGTCTCGGCGGGGGAGGGATCATCTCCGAATTCTTTGCCTGTACGACTCGCGGCTCGGCTCGCCGGAGCTGAGGAAATTCACAGTACTTCCATTTAGCAATTCACTTGGCTTTTTCTTAAATTCGCTTTGTCACAAACACATACTCAACAGAGAAGAACGGCCTCAAATATAAGTTGTAATCCCACTGGTTTGAAATCTGCCGGTTTACCTTTACTAGGCCGCGTTGATCTTAGTTACTGTGCTCACAGTTTGTAGTGAGAGATCAAATGGGGGAGGGAGTTGGAAACCGCCGGGGCCCCTTTGCCCCGAGGCGCTGGACTCGTGGCTGCTGTTTACTAGGGACACTGTGTAGCAAAGCGCGCTGCAAACTGCTGCTTCGGGGATGCTCAGCTTTGGAGCCTGCGCGCGGGGCTTTTCTTTGGAAGGACTGGATCTGAGCCGGGGAGCTGTAAGCCAGCCCTAACCGCATGTTGCTGGCCCTCGAGGCCTGGCTCCGGGCAAAGCTCAGCAGGGCACCTAAAGCCGGCTCAACCCGGCCGCGACTCCCGCTTGCGCCAATCTGCCAGGCTTTTGCCGCATGAATGTGGCAGCGGCCCAGCTACCACCACCCGCGCTCTCGGCGTCGGTGTTTGTTTACCCACGGCGGGACCGGACCTTGCCAACCCCCGCCTGTGCTCAAGTCCTTTTGTGGTGAAAGAAAGGCGACGCTAGCTGAAAAGAGCGGCGCTCTGGGAGCATTTCTATGGAGCTCTAATTCTAATTTGACTTCTGTGAATCTAATCGGAAAATGCGTGCTCTGTTGCCTTCTGTCAACGGAGCCACTTTGGCGCCTTTTCTCAAGACGCTTTTTTTCTGGGACTAATGGCTGGGCACGGGGTTGGCATTAGAGGGCAGTTCGGCCGGCCGTAGTTTTAATCCTGTGTCTTTCCTCCCTGACTTTTCCCTCCCGCCTTCTCTTCTTCTCTCTCTCTCTCTCTCTCTCTCTCTCTCTCTCTTCTCTCCCCCCCCCTTTCCCTCTTGGCTACTTTTCAACCTGTCTCCCTTCTGCCCACCGCCAACCTCTCCCCGACCCATGCAGATGTTTCGGTACCAAATGCGCGGGGTGTGCGCAAGGCATCTCTCCAAGTGATCTGGTTCGGAGAGCGCGAAGCAAAGTATTTCACCTCAACTGCTTCACCTGCATGATGTGTAACAAACAGCTTTCCACCGGCGAGGAGCTCTACATCATCGATGAGAACAAGTTTGTCTGCAAAGAGGATTACCTAAGCAACAGCAGTGTCGCCAAAGAGAACAGCCTCCACTCGGGTGAGGCCAGGATTCCCAGCCAGCTTAGGGGAGGGTGGGGAAGAAGGCCCGCCAAAGCCCCAGCTCACCCTTCCTTTCCCTCTCCTCAGCCACTACAGGCAGTGACCCTAGTTTATCTCCGGATTCCCAAGACCCATCGCAGGATGATGCCAAGGACTCTGAGAGTGCCAATGTGTCCGACAAGGAAGGTGGCAGCAATGAAAACGACGACCAGAACCTGGGCGCCAAACGCAGGGGACCCCGCACCACGATCAAAGCCAAGCAGCTCGAGACGTTGAAGGCGGCCTTTGCAGCTACGCCCAAGCCCACGCGACATATCCGTGAGCAGCTGGCTCAGGAGACCGGCCTCAACATGCGTGTCATCCAGGTCAGAGCCCAGGCAGTTGTCACTCTATCACCCAAAGACGCACATGGCCATCAAGGGGACTCAAGCAGAGCCTGGGGAAAGCCCAGAGTTCATGGAGGCTGCCACTTGGGGTGGGAGGTGGACGCCTCAACCCGTGGGGCAATGAAAAGTTTCATTGGAACATGAGAAAGAAAACCTCGCTTTTTCCTCGGATCACAGGGGTGATAGTGGCTGAGGAGGGGGATGGGTTTGGAGCTGGTCATAAAAGCTGGAGAAAAGCATGCCAGTCCCATGCCATAGTGACACCTGGCATCCTTCTTTCTGCCTGCATCCTGGCCCACTATCTCCCTCCTTAAGAAGGAGCAGAGTGGTGGTGGTGGGATCCAGGTATTCAGTTCTTCTGGTTTCTACATAAGATCTCCCTCTTAAGATTTCAGCCCCCATTTTGTGGGTCTCTTGCCCCAGTTAGACAAGCAGAAACCCAGAGTTGTGCTGTTCCCAAGCAGATGAGGCATCTTAAATTGAAGGAGGGATGATTACATGGGAAGTCAGCTCTGCCTAGATGCATGTCTAAGAGTAGGATGTGGAGGCTAGGCCTGCAGGTAGCTAGGCCTCTGCATTGGGAGGAGGCTGGATGGAGTGTGCCTGTAGGAGTCTGGCTCAAGGCTAAGGTGTCTGATCAGTTTGTGTGGAGACTGTGGCTGTGTATGTGCCTGGGAGGTTGATTGTGCCTGTGCAGCAGTCGGGCTGTGTGCAGTCAGCTCTGAGGCCTCTGGGAGGGTGTGCGACTCTATGGTCATGAATGTGGGGTTGTCTGTCACTATTGGTGAGAGTATGTGACTAAGTATGTTTGGCACTGGGAGATTGTGTGGGGATGTGATAAGGAGATCATGGGTTTTGGTGGCATTTCCTTTGCGAAACAGCAAGGAGGGTTTCTATATCTCTGTCACTGTCTTGGTGTGGGGTAGGAGCTGCAAGAGACCCTGAAAGGGAAGCTGTGTGTGGCACTGTTTTGGAGAGGTTCAAAGTCTATGGGTGTGCAGTCCCTAAGATACCGTAAAGGTGAGCCTGCGGCTATTAGAAATGGTGCTGCGCGGCACACGACCGCTTCACACCAGACAAGGCAGTTCCATCTACTTAGACTCATCTTAGGCTCAGTATCTGCCTTGCTTGGTCCTATTGAGAGAACTTATGCACAAGAACCCGCACGCTCCGGAAGCCCAGTGGATGATTAGGGCAGTGGTGGGGTGAGCGACTGGGCCCCATCGCACGCCGGGTTAGCCTGTAGTCTCATCCCACCCATGTGTGCTTCAGGTTTGGTTCCAGAACCGACGCTCCAAGGAGCGGAGGATGAAGCAGCTAAGCGCGCTGGGCGCTCGGCGCCACGCCTTTTTTCGGAGTCCGCGCCGAATGCGGCCGCTGGTGGACCGCCTGGAGCCGGGCGAGCTCATTCCCAATGGCCCCTTCTCCTTCTACGGAGGTGAGTGGCAGGCCCGCGTGGGCTTCGCTGGAAGCGGGTGGCAGCGAAAGGTGCCCCTCACCTGTTGAGGACTGGAGTCCAGGGAAGAGCTGAGGCTGGGGAGAAAGGCGAGGTGCTGAGACACGGAAATCCCAACCGCAACCGCGCGGAGCGGAGGGTCCCTGGGTAGGAAGAGGCTTGGGATTTTATGCCAGACCCCTATCCTGCTCCACAAACAGCCGGTCCCCCACGCGGCCCTGCTATGCCCACTGGCGGCCGTGCTTCCCACCCCCTATCCTGCTCCACAAACAGCCGGTCCCCCACGCGGCCCTGCTATGCCCACTGGCGGCCGTGCTTCCCACCCCGTTGGGCCCACTCCACCCAGGGTTCCACCCTGACATCCTTCTCGCCGCTCCGCAGATTACCAGAGCGAGTACTACGGTCCCGGGGGCAACTACGACTTCTTCCCGCAAGGACCCCCGTCCTCGCAGGCCCAGACACCTGTGGACCTACCCTTCGTGCCGTCGTCTGGGCCGTCGGGGACGCCCCTGGGAGGCCTGGACCACCCACTGCCCGGCCACCACCCTTCCAGCGAGGCGCAGCGATTCACCGACATCCTGGCGCATCCCCCAGGAGACTCGCCCAGCCCCGAGCCCAGCCTGCCCGGGTCTCTGCACTCGATGTCGGCGGAGGTCTTCGGGCCCAGCCCACCCTTCTCATCACTGTCGGTTAATGGCGGGGCGAGCTACGGGAACCACCTGTCCCACCTCCCCATGAAATGAAGAGGCGGCTTGCCTGTGGACGGGGTGCTCGTGCGGTGCACGGAGTTGTTGGTTGTACAAGAGTGAAACTTTTAAGAAAAGAACTAGGAAAAACAAAAAACAAAAAATCATAAAAAAGCAAGCCCTCTTGCTCCATTTCCTCCAGCCTCGGGGACCATTCTCTGGGGAGACTGGATGGCAAAGGAGGTTCAAAGTAGGATCCAAATCCCCTTCAAGGTGGGACAGGGATCCACGCACTGCTGGGAAATCGCAGAACTGGGGCTCTGGAAGGGGAATTCAGAGCTTTTCCCACGTTCCACTTGAACCTGGATCCGTGGACTGACTCCGTGGGGCCGATGCCCCTGGCTAGCAGAAGGACATCTCGGACACACAACTCTAGGTGATGCCAGGAGCCTGGGGAGGGAGACCAGGAGGCACTCAGCCGGGCAAGGGAGAGAAGCTGTCAGGGGCGGTCCAGCCAGGAGGGTCCTAGTTCTGAGAGCTCCCCTAGGGTTGTCTCAGAATTCAGCGACGACAGCAAACTTATAGCTTCAGAAACGACGGCCTGCTGTGCATCAGGTGGGACAATATATATATATTTTTTCGTCTATCTGGGTTTTTTGTTTTTTTGTTTTTGCCAAAATTACAAAATTCTAAATGTAAAGCCCTCAGTATCAACTCTTCTACCTTCACAAATCAAATCTCTCTTATCTTCTCTGTCTCTCTTTCTCTCTGTTCATTCTCTCTCTTCTACACACACACACACACACACACACACACACACCAACACCTCTCACCAGGTGGTCTTCCAGGGGCAGACCTCCTCAAATTAAAATGACTTTGAACATAGCTCTACAAGAAATTCTATTCTCCTCAACACACACAACACAGACACACACACAGACACACCACAACAAACAAAAGCAACGGTTAAAAAAAGACTATTGAACTAAAAAACAGTCAACTGTTTACGTATAATGTTATATTCAGGAGTTCAGTGTTTTACTAAGATATCCTGTTTTGAAACCTCTTGTTCAAAAGCAAAATGTTTTGAGCAACCAACCAAAATTGTTCCTTTTCTTTTTCTGTAGATGTTCTGACAGATTTTGCAGGGCTTGCAGCTCACTGTGCTAGTATGTAAAAAGGTGTTGTTTACACGAGGCAAAGAGAAAACATGATATTCAGACCGTTGCCAAATAGAATAATTATAGCACAAATACTGTAACGGTGCTTGGCACCAATAACCTGAGGAAGTGTTAAAAAAAAGTATTACAAGGTTTAAAAAAACATCTTTGCTAATTTTTAGTCCTGTTGAACATTCATGGAATTGTTAATATGACTTATATAGACCCACACAGGTTTTATTTTTGTGTCTTTAAAATAAAAGTCCAAAATATTTAAATTTTTACTGGTCAAATATGCAGCAACAGCTGCTTACTTTTTTCTTTTATATATTAATTTCTCATATGTTCTTTATTTTTCGAATAACCTAAGTGTGTGGCCTCAGTGCATATTAGCACCCTTCACTGATATTGAAAAGGAAAACATGTTCATATAATTGTGAGTTTTTAATAAAAAATAGAAAATCTTGATGTTTTTTAGATCAATGGCGTGGTAGGTGGATGTTCTCAAACGACGATGGAGGGGGAATCCCAATGGGTTGCAGAGGCCATCTCAGAACTCAGGAGGAAGAGGCTGGACTGGGGTCCAAGTATCTGCTTTCACCTTGACTGTGGCTAAACCCCTTTGCCAAGCTTTTCCCTTTGGCTTCCTGCTGTTATTAAAGACAGATTTGCATTCTGTGGGTTTAACTGATACATTCGAAGAGATATTTGCAGATAAGTTAATATAGAATTGGAAATTGAACTCAAATCCATGGCTAGAAAAAAAAATTGAGTGGTTGTGGGTCTTGTGATTAGGTTTGAGCACCTCTCCTCCTGTAACCTGAAAACTGGGGTTTGAATAGCAGGTACTTGTAAATATATATATTAGAGATGGTCTTTTTCAGTTTCAATTCATTTTCCACAGATAATCCTGCTTTCTAATTTGGTGGGTTGAAAGATAACATACACTGAATGTACAGTATAACTGGAAATACTTTAATCCCTTCCACAGAACTGATACAAAATTGTTATTTTATAGTACTTGCTACATTTGAAATTCCTCAGAAGGAAAACTATTTTGCCTGGCATAAGATACATATTAAATTTCTGTGAAAGATGAACAAAATAATATAGAAATCAAATATCAACTGAGAGTTGCCAATAGGTTCTAGTGAATAGTTCAGTCTTTTCCCAGCCTTCATTAGAAATGGAAGAAATGTGACTGTTTCCTACTATGAAACACTAATGTGTGGGTGTATGAGTTTAACAGCACACAATATTAGAGTCCCAGAATTTCTTTACCATTAGTCACCAAGATTTCGTCTGGATTATTTACTTTCCTTATTTAGAAAAAATAATAAAATGGTTTTTCATTATTAACTGTTAATTTCCAGTGCTGTTTTCTTATTTTGTCAAGACACAGTCAAGTTTATCTTTCCTGCAGAGGAGGCTTTAAAGTAAGCAATATTTCATCACATCCCTAGGAAGGCTTATCTAATGGGGGCTATCAGGGAGGAATCTGGCAGCGTTCTTTTAGAAATAAACATTTATGAAATATAAGACTTTTAAAACTCTAGCTCTCGCATATGGCACATTTTCTTTATCTGTTTTATATGCAATCACTAGGTTTGCATGTTTTCCCCCTTTTAGCATTTATATACTTTAAATCATAGCTAACATTCATTATAGCCTGTAACCTTCCCCCTTAAAGACATTCATTTAACTGAACGGATGCTCATCGGGAAGTGGCATTTTCCTATCAAGGCTGCTGAATTATTTAGCAGCTTTATTGTGGTAATCAGAGTATTTGATAAGAAGCACTTCAGAGTTGGGCAGGCAGTGTGGATTCAGTTCTTCCAACTCCATGGCAGGTTCAGTCTTTTCCCTCTGCGTGGTACCGTGAAACCTAGCGAATATCCGAATATCCAAACAAGTGGCAGCGCTCAGCAATCTAATCTGGAACTAAAGGCCCAGGAAGAAGAGATCTAGAAATGGCAGGGGCTGGTCCTGTACCCTCCTATGCACATCTCTGGCCCAGGAGACCCCAGAAAGAGCTTACCACTCCCAGGGAGCCCAGGTGAGACCAGGAAGGGGAAGCACACTTCAGTCCCCTTGGGTCCACTCTGGTCCTTGAGGGCAGCCTACTCTTGGGAATCCTGATTCCTCCTTGCAGCCATCTTAATGCCACCAGTTCTGTCCCTCCTTCCACCTACCTGCCCTCAGGGTTCCAGGCACCAGGAGTGGCCATCTATGCCACTCAACTCCTCCCTCAGGCCAAGCTTTGGCAGCCCGTTTTGATGCCAGGCAAGGTAAGGCTGGCATATCAGTGTAGAGTCAGGACAAGCCCTGTCAGGGGTCTGTTGTTTGATATCATTAGGGGAAGGCAGGTGGGTCAGAAACTGGTTTCCCTAAACTCTTGCAACTCTAGTTGTTTCTGACTTTAAAGGGAGGTGTCTAATTGTCACCTCTCCCCATCCTTGGCATATTTTGCATCAGCCTGCCACTTGCAGTTCAGACAGCAGGCAAAGGGAAGTGAACCCTGAGCCCATCCTGCCTTTTCTCCACAGGACAGATCGCCTACCTTTTATGCTCCACATCTCATCTGCTCTCCTTGCTAGAACACTCAGAGGTTTGAAATTTTCTTTCTAGGAAGATATACATCCTTACATGTCCCCCCCATAGTGTACCCTCCACTCATATTCCAAAAACCAGCCAGGCCAGGGAGGCCCTCATCCCACACCTTCAAGGCATTGCAATTAGGGAAGGTGCCCCAGAAGGAGCCTAGGAGAGGTTTCTCCCATGCCCCATGCCTCAATGCCCCTTAGTTGCACCTTTAAGGTTTGTGATTTCTTCTTCCTGTTGGCCATTTCCAAAATCTCCTTACTTTTTCATTAATTTTGTTTTTTTTTTAAAAAAGGGGAGCATTTTGGGGGAAACTGGGATGTGTGTGACAGTAAAGTGCTTCTGATTCCCTTCTTAAAATGCTTCCCAAGTCCACGGCAGCAGGACAGGGAAGGGAGAGTAGGAAAGAAGGTTTATGGCACTCTATGTCGTTTGGCCAGCACAGCCTCAAATGCGCCAGCACTGTCTGTAGGCATGACAATGTAGAGGTGGTCTTTACCTTGCCTCCTCTCCTACTTCTCTCTTCTCCTTACCTTCAAGGACAGATTTGTAAGAACTCTTAGTGCCTGAAATAGCAACGGAAGAGGATTTGGGGGAGGTGATTTACTGAATGCGGGGTAGGAGAGGAATGTTATTTGTTCTTTTTTTTTTTTTCTTTTGGTCTTTTGGGACAAAAAGGGCTCCCTGTAGCTCCAGCTGTCCTGGAACTCCCACTGTAGACCAAGGCTTGGCTTGAACTCCAAAGATCCGCCTGCTCTCTGCCGCAAGTGCGGGATCTAAAGGCTGTCGCTACCACGCCCGGCTGTATTTGTTTTCTTGAAGCCCAGGCCAATGGCACTTTGTAGAGGGCTGAAGAGCACATCCCCCGCCCCCAGGCCCAGAAACAGGCGCAAGACTGCAATTATAGGGGTATACTTAAAAACCAAAACTTCTAAACCGTTCTCAATAATGCAGATTTTCTTGAGTCCTCTGCCTGACATTCTTTATTCTCCATGTATGAGAGAATTTACCCTAATGCAGTCTTTCTTTCTCCTTTGGTAACCGTTGGTTCATCTTCACATAAGAGCACACTCTAGGACAGGTACATACAACAGGCCATACTAAAGTAGTGAGCTCTGACTGTTTCAATCTGGGGGTCTCTGAAGGCTTTGGAAGTCAGGAATTGTCTTCTTTTGGATTGTTATTAGGGAGTTAAGAGTTCCCTTACATTGCTCAGTTCTGGAATCCAGCTGGCTTGGGGTGTATCTAATAAGTGGTAATGGGCTGGAAATGTCGAGTTTAAATTCACTAAGTTGCCGGGCATGGTGTACAAACTTTAACCCAGGACTTGGGAGGCAAAAGGCAAGCGTGGATCTCTGTGAGCTTCAAGGCCAGCCTGTTCTACAGGAGAGAGCTCCAGGCCAGCTGGATCTATGTCTCAAACAGACAACCCCCCCAGTTGTTTGTTGGCACAAGCCCTTTAATTCCTAGCACTCGAAGAGCAGGAGGCAGGTGGATCTTTGTTGAGCTCAAGGCCAGCCCTGGTCTACCAGAGTGATATCCAGGACAGCTGGAGCTACGGAAGACCCTGTCTCGAAAAGACCAATAAATATAATAACATAAAATAAATAAATTAAATAAAAAACTAAATAAATGTTCATCTTCACTTTACACAGTGAGTTGGAGCCAACCTGGGACTGAAGTCCCTGCAACAACAAACAAGCAGACTTGGTAGTGCACAGCTTTTAATTCAGACTTGGGATGCAGAGGTAGGAAGATCTTTGAGAGTTCAAAGCCAGGCCTTTCGGATTCTACATCAGGGAGTTCCAGGCGCAGCCAGGGGAAACATTTGTGAGACCCTGTCTCTAAAGAAACAAGCAGGCACTGTCCCAGTGTATCACTCATGTCTTTTTACTAGATTCTTTTGAGGCAGCTTTTCTGTTTACAGAAGATTCTAGTCTTCACAGAAGACCTCCAACAGAGCAGTATAGGCCACTTCCTGCTCAAGCATCATTCCTCATTGCTGTTTGTGTTTCCATGTTTGTTGCCCCTCTAGGCTGATCACTATGTGGAGAGAATCTAACTTAGCTCGTATTTCATCTAGCAGTGCCTGCCACAATAGTGGGCAGTCTGGAAGCTAACCATGTACGAGAATGCCAACTGATAGTGCTGTTTTCATGTGCCTGGGTGAAATTAAATTTATCTTACTAAGGACATATATATATATATATATAATATATATCTATATATATTTTTTTTTTTTTTTTTCCCAGTCCTTTTGTTTTTTGGGAGACAAGTCTCCTTGTAGCCTCAGATAGCCTTTGGAAGCTCCCTCTGTAGACCAGGCTGCTTTGAATTCACAGAGATTCCCTTGCCCATGTCCCTGCTGGGATTAAAAACATGCCCCACCACACCGGTTTATTAGTAAACATCTTATAATGATTTTTTTATTATTATGTGTAAGAGTCTGTTAGTTGTCTGTTACGTGTTAAGTAGCACTCATGTCCATGTCATTCCATGAGAAGTCACCAATGAGGGCGACGGATGTTCCCTGGAACCGGGGTGTACAGGACGGTTGTTAGTCGCCATGTGGGGTTGCTGAGAATCTACAAGGAGCAGTCAGTAGTCTTAACCCCTGAGCCATGCTCTCCAAAGCCCCAGAACTTTATATTTTGACCCTAACCGCGTAACGTTAGACCTGATGGACCGAGTTTCTTTTCTGCACTGGTGCACCAGGTTCAAGTGTCTGAGTCGCCCTCAACTTTGAACAGCGCATTTGTCAAGATCGAGGAGGGTGGTAGAGCAATTGACTCCATCCTCCTTTTGCTTGCTCAGGCAAGGCTACTTGGAGAAGCTCCAGGAAGGATCTTGATTTGTGGTACGGTTATAGCGATCCCTAATTATTCTTATTAATAAAGATATCAGCAGTTCGCCTAACATTTGCACACACAGGACTCCCAAATCCTGGCTGCTCTGGGGCTAAAGATGTGTGCTCAGCCCTAGACTCTACACTGAAAAGCCCGTCTGCTTTCTGGGTAAGAGTCTGTGTTAGCTCCAGTGTGTACCTAGGGTTCGAGAAGCCTACTCCTTTACTCCTTCCTTCACAAATCAACCAGCCACCGAGGGCCACGGCTATCTCACGCTTCGTCTCTAAACAAACCTCACACAAAGCTTGAGGCATATTTCGTGCAAGGGGGCACTGGGCTAGCGAAATACTATTAACGCTTCACGCCGGAGGCGGTCACGCGCCCTGGCGCGCTCCCGAGCAGCCACAACGAAGCGGGCGCATGCGCATTAGGACGGCCTTTGGCATTCCGCGCGCCTGCGTCCCCAACCAAGCAACGCAGGTGGAGACCCGAGGCCCCGCCCCTTGTGCGCGTCTCCCGGAAGTTGCCTGCTGCGGGCTGAACTGCTGTTTGGTACGATCTCCGACCGTGGTGCAGAGAAGTGTTGGGACAGAGCGCCCGGAAGGCCGAGTCCCACCGGCGCTCGAGCTGCAGGTTCTTGAGCGTAGCGCGGACCGGAACCTGGTGACGATGGCGGGGCCTCAGCCCTTGGCCTTGCAGCTGGAAGAGTTGTTAAACCCGAGGCCGCGTGAGGTGGATCCTGAGGCCGACCCAGAGGAGGGTGAGGCCTGACTGGGGCAGGCCATGTGCTGAGCCGGGGCCCTGAACTAAAGTGGGCCGGGCGGGCTGGGTGCTCTCCTAACCTTTGCGGGGAGAAAAATTGCCTCTCCAGAGGGTTGACCCTTGAGAGGAGGGAGGGGGGGGGGTAAGGGGGGGGAGACCAAAGCAGTGCTAGACCTGGTCAGTGGGCGGAACCCACGGAGGACTGGCCAGGGAGTCGTCGGGGTGAGTCACTGTGGCTTCAGACTGGGCAGTTAGATGTCCTTTCTGTATTGCCTTAGACAGGACAGAGAGGTCTGATCAGTTTTTGGTTTTTTCTTTCTGTTTAAAAACTGCCCCGCCTTCTAAAAACATCCACTTGGAACGTCGAGAAAGTATTCCTTCAGTCGCCTGTTTAAGGTCTTAGGAGCCTTGCTCAGGGTCTCACGACAGGCCGATGTTCTGTAAGCCTCTTCTGAGCCTAGCTAGAAGTAATTGTGCTGTGCACTTGAGTCACAGGAGTGTGAGGAAGGGATAAGAGATTAGGGGGCATGGTTTAGGAATGTCAGGTGAAGGAACTGGGAATTGTTGAAGCCAGAATAAGTGAAGGAAACTGGAGGGATGGGATGGAGTGACTATTAGAACTTGTAGAATGATGTAAGATATTGGAGGGACTGTCCCACATCCGGGCGGAGCTAAATTCTATGGGCAAGTAGCCTAGCAAGCTGAGGGTTGGGATTTAATTTTCAGCCTTCCCAGAGAAAAAGATGATAAGGACCTAGACTAGGTTTCTTGTTTGTTTGTTTTGTTTTTGCTTTTTGGCTATTTTTGAGACAGGTCTCCCTTTAGCCCAGCTGACCTTGGAACTCACTCATGTAGACCAGGCTGGCCTTGAACTCACAGAGATCTCCTGCCTCTGCCTCCCAAAGTGCTAGGATCAAAGGGGTGCAATCACCCCGCCCCAATAGACTAGTTTTGTTTGTTGTTGTTTGTTTGTTTGTTTTGTCTTTCGAGACAGGTCTCCCTGTAGCCCCAGTTGCCCTGAACTCACTCTGTGGACCAGCTGGGCCTTTGAACTCACAAAGATTCCACCTGTTCTGCATCTCCGATTAGGATTAAAGACGTGCGCCTGGCTTAGACTAGTTTTTATACGATTCAAGTTAGCTTTCTTACAAACAGAAAGCAATAGGATAGTAGTCTCCCTAGAAGAAACCACCAATAAGTTGCCTCTTCCTGGAAGTTAATGGAAATTTGTAAGAAATTTCTCAAAGAATGAATTAATCTTGGGAATGTGCTCAGTTGGCTATTCAGTAGTCACTTGCCATGAGTGGTGTCTGGATTGAAATGGCTAGCAGGTTCCATTAAAGTTTCTCTATAATTTGATGTGATTTCGCACTTGCACGGCAGAGGCAGGCGGCTCTTTGTTGAGTTCAAGGCACAAGCTCTTGGTCTCAGCAGTGGGAGTTCCAGGACAGCTGGGACTACAGGGAGCCCTTTTTGTCTCCAAAAGACCAAAAAAAAAAAAAAAAAAGAAATTACATAATCACCGCCGCGGGTGGTGCGGTTGTTGTGTGGGGGCTTGTGTGGTGTGCACATGCCTTTAATCCCTAGCACTGGGAGCAGGGCAGGCGGATCTTTGGGGTTAAAGCCAGCCTGGTACATGAGGAGTACCAGGACAGCATGAGCAAAGGAAGACCCTGTCTCAAAAGACCAAACAACAACAAACCCTCACTTCAATTTGCCCGCTTTAAATCCGGGCGCGTGCATTAACAAGTGGTAGGACTTTCACTCCTGGCAGTCGCCCTTCCCCTTTCCTGTACCGAAACTGCCGCTAACTCCGCCTAACCCTCTGAGCTTACTGGGAGGTGGCCCTATGGCTTCCGTTTTTTTCGTCATGTTTTGTTTTTTCGTTTGTTCCCCTTGTTGGATTACTAGGCAAGGATTGGTCTACTATTGGGGAACTGGCGCCTGCTTCCCCTGGCCCCCCCAGCCCTCTCCGAACTTTTTCTTCATATGTATATTTCCCCCGCGTCGCGAACCCTTGGTTGCCAGACTATCTTTTCACATTTTTATACCATAAAAAAGCGTCAGCTAGACGGGGCCCGCAGGGAGCCGGGGTTGGCGTCTGGCGAGCCTCCAGGACGCGGAGACCACACGATACGAGCTATTCGAGATTGGACTTCCACCATAATCCCACCCTTTCCGGACCCGTCATTGTTTTCCTAGCGCCTTCAGAACCACGTTGTTGCAGCAAGGACTCCTTTCTTCCCTTCTCTTTCGCACATGCACTCAGTATTGTTAGTTTTATCGGATCCACCCCCCCGCATACACGGTTCTATTTATGTCTCACGCCCGGCCGTCTGCTTGAGAGGGCTGCTTTTTTCTCAGACATTTCCGGGATTTTTTGCGCCTTGGCCAACACATGCCTCCCCTCCCTTTCCTTGGCCTGCATATCTTTCCCTACTGGTTACTTTCCCTCCGGCAATTTTTCTCCATAGAACCCCCTTCCCTCCCCACACCACCACCCAAACCCTAACCCCCCCCATTTTCGCAATTAATACTTCCCTCACTCATTAGTATTCTCTTTATCCTTTATTCCCCACACACAGTACTTCGACTGGTTAGTACTCTTTTCCACCCCCATACACTCGTTGTTATGCCCGATCCGACACACAGCGCTTTCCTCCCCTTATGTTAGTAGGTGCACCCAAACTATGTCCGCCCACACGGCTCCGTCATTCTGTTCCCCTTCTTTCTTTGTTCCCCCCTCTTTCTTCTCCGACCCCCCCCCTTCCCCCTCTTCTGGCCCCTCCGCCGGGCCCGGCAAACCAGAACGGAAAACGCCTCCAGCCCGCACGGCGTGGAGGTTTTTTCAAGACGGTTAAATTCCGAGGAGAGGGGCGTTCGCCCTTTTATTCGCGGACACACTTGGAAACCCGATCGTGGTTTGTCCTCTCCCTAGAACAGTCCCCCGTATTCCCCTTCCCCCTTCCCTCTTTCCGCTTCTGTCTCCGTTTTTATTCGCCTCGTGACCCACATAGTGTGCCCTTATTTTCAATACCTGCGGGGGGCCCCAGCCCCCCGGCTCTCCCCCCTTGGGGCCCTTTCCTCTGTATGCCTTATTATATTGCGTGTGCCTTTGGCAACTCTCTACTAGACCCACTTACAAAAATAAATTATATATCCAAAAACAATACTCCCCCACCCCCCTACCAACCGAAAGAACTCATTGTCTATTCCCCTCCCCTGATATTTCTTGCCCCAGTATTCCCTTCCTGAAGTACTATCGATTTTTTTCAATGCTTTCACCCCAAGTACTTACCCCCCAAACCGTACACCCAACATACACATCCTATCAACCCCTTGTATACTCGTATGCTCCCTCTTTTTTAATTACGTCTGCTATCCTCCGATGACCACGGCTTATCGTGCTTTGGTATCTTGTCCAACCCCTTTTTGTTCTTATCTCTTTTAACTGTTTATCGATTCCCTACCGCAATTTCCTGGTATGCCTTGTGCCCCTTTTCTTTCCTGATTCCCTGTGGCGAATTATATTGCGCTTTAATTTATGCCCATTTCCCCTTATGATTTCCCATCTTGCCTCCCTCGGGCACACCAACGATTCCCCAATTGTTCGGGTCTCCCCCTCTCATGGTTCTCCCCCTCGCGCCGTTTAACCCCCTTTCAGCACTTTTCTTTTTCCCCCTTTTACTAATCTTCTTTCCAGTCTACATCACTTCTTCTGTCATCCCTCCCCCTTGATAGCACAAGGCACATTAACCATCGATCTAACGCCGATTATACCTTCATACCCACGCGTTTTTCCACCCAGCGGCCTAAAAGCGATTCCCCTCTCCTCCCTTTTTTCCTCCTCCCTCATCTATTCCCTCCCCTTTTCCCCCCCGTCCTTTCTCCCCCCCCTCCCCCCCCCCCCCCCCCCCTTCTTCTTCTCCCCTTTTTCCCATTATTCTTGTCGCCAATGCCTTCCTCCCCCTTTCTATTCCTCTTCTTTAGGCGTGGGCCCTTTTTGACTCCATTACAAACTCGAATGTTTCGGTGCCGCCGTCATATAACTCTCATTTTACTTATTCGCCTCTTCTTAATTTTGCCGTCTCGTTTCATCACAACCCCCGTAGCGTTCCCGTATCCACTGGCTATCCTTCTTGTCGCCCCTTACATGGCCACTCCCTGCCTTTCCCCTGTGCAGTGTCTCGAGCAACGCAAATGAGAGTACTAGGAAACGCAGCAGTACAGGTAAGATTTTTTGCGTCCCAGAACACAAACCCAGAGACCAGAAAGACATACGGAAAACGGCGAAACAAACATACATATCAACACTAAAGTGTTAACTATAAAAAACCTGATTAGTGCGACATGAAACGCTAGCCAGAGTCTACGTGCCCGCCGGTGCTTGTCCGATTTTGTCCAAGAGAACAATATAAAAAAAAAAGATACGAGATGGAGACCTTGCCGAGGGCAAACGCCCCTTTTTGCACACTTTTTCCCCCCTCCTCCTTTTTTTTTCAAATCACAATCTCAAATTAGAAGAACTTTAATAGGAACCCTGCTAAGCCATTTCAATCCCAGACACCACTCTCCTGTGCCAAGTGACTACTGTACCAACTGAGCACATTCCCAGCTCTTAATTCATTCTTGAGTCTTCTTTACAAAATTTCCATTAACTTCCAGGAAGAGGCAACTTATTGGTGGTTTCTTCTAGGGAGACTACTATCCTATTGCTTTCTGTTTGTAAGAAAGCTAACTTGAATCGTATAAAAACTAGTCTAAGCCAGGCGCACGTCTTTAATCCTAGCACTCGGGATGCAGAAGCAGGTGGATCTTTGTGAGTTCAAGGCCAGCCTGGTCTACAGAGTGAGTTCCAGGGCAGCTGGGGCTACAGGGAGACCCTGTCTCGAAAAGACAAAACAAACAAACAAACAAACAAACAAACAAAAAACTAGTCTAGTGGGGCGGGGTGATGCACCCCTTTGATCCTAGCACTTGGGAGGCAGAGGCAGGAGGATCTCTGTGAGTTCAAGGCCAGCCTGGTCTACAGAGTGAGCTCCAGGCCAGCTGGGACTAAAGGGAGACCCTGTCTCAAAAATACCAAAAAGCAAAACAAAACAAAACAAAACAAAAACCTAGTCTAGGTCCTTATCCCTTTTTCTCTTGGGAGGTCATGAAAATTAAATCCAGACCCTCAAGCTTGCTAGGCTACTTGCCCATAGAATTTAGCTCCGCCCGGATGTGGGACAGTCCCTCCAATATCTTACATCATTCTACAAGTTCTAATAGTCACTCCATCCCATCCCTCCAGTTTCCTTCACTTATTCTGGCTTCAACAATTCCCAGTTCCTTCACCTGACATTCCTAAACCATGCCCCCTAATCTCTTATCCCTTCCTCACACTCCTGTGTCTCAAGTGCACAGCACAATTACTTCTAGCTAGGCTCAGAAGAGGCTTACAGAACATCGGCCTGTCGTGAGACCCTGAGCAAGGCTCCTAAGACCTTAAACAGCACGAAGGAATACTTTCTCACGTTCCAAGTGAGTTTTTAGAAGGCGGGCAGTTTTAAACAGAAAGAAAAAACCAAAAACTGATCAGACCTCTCTGTCCTGTCTAAGGCAATACAGAAAGGACATCTAACTGCCCAGTCTGAAGCCACAGTGACTCACCCCGACGACTCCCTGGCCAGTCCTCCGTGGGTTCCGCCCACTGACCAGGTCTACACTGCTTTGGTCCTCCCCTACCCCTCTCAGGGTCAACCCTCTGGAGAGGCAATTTTTCTCCCCGCAAAGGTTAGGAGAGCACCCAGCCCGCCCGGCCCACTTTAGTTCAGGGCCCCGGCTCAGCACATGGCCTGCCCCAGTCAGGCCTCACCCTCCTCTGGGTCGGCCTCAGGATCCACCTCACGCGGCCTCGGGTTTAACAACTCTTCCAGCTGCAAGGCCAAGGGCTGAGGCCCCGCCATCGTCACCAGGTTCCGGTCCGCGCTACGCTCAAGAACCTGCAGCTCGAGCGCCGGTGGGACTCGGCCTTCCGGGCGCTCTGTCCCAACACTTCTCTGCACCACGGTCGGAGATCGTACCAAACAGCAGTTCAGCCCGCAGCAGGCAACTTCCGGGAGACGCGCACAAGGGGCGGGGCCTCGGGTCTCCACCTGCGTTGCTTGGTTGGGGACGCAGGCGCGCGGAATGCCAAAGGCCGTCCTAATGCGCATGCGCCCGCTTCGTTGTGGCTGCTCGGGAGCGCGCCAGGGCGCGTGACCGCCTCCGGCGTGAAGCGTTAATAGTATTTCGCTAGCCCAGTGCCCCCTTGCACGAAATATGCCTCAAGCTTTGTGTGAGGTTTGTTTAGAGACGAAGCGTGAGATAGCCGTGGCCCTCGGTGGCTGGTTGATTTGTGAAGGAAGGAGTAAAGGAGTAGGCTTCTCGAACCCTAGGTACACACTGGAGCTAACACAGACTCTTACCCAGAAAGCAGACGGGCTTTTCAGTGTAGAGTCTAGGGCTGAGCACACATCTTTAGCCCCAGAGCAGCCAGGATTTGGGAGTCCTGTGTGTGCAAATGTTAGGCGAACTGCTGATATCTTTATTAATAAGAATAATTAGGGATCGCTATTGCCGTACCACAAATCAAGATCCTTCCTGGAGCTTCTCCAAGTAGCCTTGCCTGAGCAAGCAAAAGGAGGATGGAGTCAATTGCTCTACCACCCTCCTCGATCTTGACAAATGCGCTGTTCAAAGTTGAGGGCGACTCAGACACTTGAACCTGGTGCACCAGTGCAGAAAAGAAACTCGGTCCATCAGGTCTAACGTTACGCGGTTAGGGTCAAAATATAAAGTTCTGGGGCTGGAGAGATGGCTCAGGGGTTAAGAGCACTGACTGCTCCTTGTAGATTCTCAGCCCCCACATGGCGACTAACAACCGGCTGTAACCCCTGTTCCAGGGGATCCGTCGCCCTCTTGTGACTTCCATGGGAATGACATGACATGAGTGCACTTACACGTACAGACACTACACTCTTACACATAAAATAATAAAAATCATTAATAAGATGTTTATATAAACCGGTGTGGTGGTGCATGTCTTTAATCCCAGCAGGGACATGGGCAGGGGAATCTCTGTGAATTCAAAGCCAGCCTGGTCTACAGAGGGAGCTCCAGGCTAGCTAGGGCTACAGGGAGACCTTGTCTCAAAAAACAAAAGGACTGGGAAAAAAAAAAAAAAAAATATATATAATATATATTATATATATATATATATATGTCCTTAGTAAAGATAAATTTAATTTCACCCAGGCACATGAAAAATGCAATCACGTTGGCATTCTCGTACATGGAGCTTCCCAGACTGCCCACTATGTGGCAGGCACTGCTAGATGAAATACGAGCTAAGTTAGATTCTCTCCACATAGTGATCAGCCTAGAGGGGCAACAAACATGGAAACACAAACAGCAATGAGGAATGATGCTTGAGCAGGAAGTGGCCTATACTGCTCTGTTGGAGGTCTTCTGTGAAGACTAGAATCTTCTGTAAACAGAAAAGCTGCCTCAAAAGAATCTAGTAAAAAGACATGAGTGATACACTGGGACAGTGCCTGCTTGTTTCTTTAGAGACAGGGTCTCACAAATGTTTCCCTGCTGCGCCTGGAACTCCCTGATGTAGACCGAAAGGCTGGCTTTGAATCGCACAGAGATCTTCCACTACCTCTGCATCCCAAGTCTGAATTAAAAACTGTGCACTACCAAGTCTGCTTGTTTGTTGTTGCAGGGACTTCAGTCCCAGGTTGGCTCCAAACTCACTGTGTAGTGAAGATGACATTTTTTAGTTTATTTATTTAATTTATTTATTTTATGTTATTATATTATTGGTCTTTTCGAGACAGGGTTTCCTGTAAGCTCCAGTATCCTGGAACTCACTTGGAGCACCAGGGTGCCTTGGACTCACAAGATCCACCTGCCTGGCCTGCCTCAAGTGCTAGCGTTAAAGGGCTTTGTGCCAACAAACCTGGGGGGGGGGTTTCTTTTGAGACATCTCAATTGATCCAGCTGTCCTGGGCTCTCTCCTGTCAGAACAGGCTGGCCTTGAAGCTCACAGAGATCCACGAGACCTCCCTGCCTTTGCCTCCCAAGTCCTGGGATAAAAGTTTGTACCACCATGCCCGGCCAACTTAGTGAATTTAAACTCGACCATTTCCAGCCCATTCCCACTTATTCGATCACACCCCAAGCCCGCTGCGATACCACCTGCACTGCGCATGTAAGGGAACTCTTACTCCCTATCAATAAAAGGACATTCCTACGTCACAAGCCTTCAGACGAAAAACTTACCGGGCCGGAACCGCACTGAAACGACAGTCAGAGCTCACTACTTTAGTATGGCCTGTTGTATGTACCTGTCCTAGAGTGTCTCTTATGTGAAGATGAACCAACGGTTACCAAAGGAGAAAGAAAGACTGCATTAGGGTAAATTCTCTCATACATGGAGAATAAAGAATGTCAGGCAGAGGACTCAAGAAAATCTGCATTATTGAGAACGGTTTAGAAGTTTTGGTTTTTAAGTATACCCCTATAATTGCAGTCTTGCGCCTGTTTCTGGGCCTGGGGGCGGGGGATGTGCTCTTCAGCCCTCTACAAAGTGCCATTGGCCTGGGCTTCAAGAAACAAAATACAGAGGGCGTGGTAGCACAGGCCTTTAATCCTAGCACTTGGGAGGCAGAGGCAGGCGGATCTTTGCGAGTTCAAAGCCAGCCTGGTCTACAGAGTGAGTTCCAGGACAGCTGGAGCTACAGGGAGACCCTGTCTCAAAAAGACCAAAGAAAAAAAAAAAAAAGAACAAAATACATTCTCCTACCCCGCATTCAGTAAATCACCTCCCCCAAATCCTCTTCCGTTGCTATTTCAGGCACTAAGAGTTCTTATAAATCTGTCCTTGAAGGTAAGGAGAAGAGAGAAGTAGGAAAGGAGGCAAGGTAAAGACCACCTCTACATTGTCATGCCTACAGACAGTGCTGGCGCATTTGAGGCTGTGCTGGCCAAACGACATAGAGTGCCATAAACCTTCTTTCCTACTCTCCCTTCCCTGTCCTGCTGCCGTGGACTTGGGAAGCATTTTAAGAAGGGAATCAGAAGCACTTTACTGTCACACACATCCCAGTTCCCCCAAAATGCTTCCCCTTTTTAAAGTAGGAAGATTCTTGGAATGGCCAAATAGGAGAAAGAATCACAAACCTTAAGGTGCAACTAAGGGGCATTGAGGCATGGGGCATGGGA
The DNA here is from genome assembly GCA_009823505.1 of Rhizomys pruinosus. Taxonomy (NCBI): domain Eukaryota; kingdom Metazoa; phylum Chordata; class Mammalia; order Rodentia; family Spalacidae; genus Rhizomys; species Rhizomys pruinosus. Next base: position 3,629,806 of record VZQC01004974.1, read on the forward strand.
GAAACCTCTCCTAGGCTCCTTCTGGGGCACCTTCCCTAATTGCATGCCTTGAGGTGTGGGTGAGGGGCTCCTGGCTGGCATGGGTTTGGGATAGAGATGGAGGGTACACTATGGGAGGGGACATGTGAAGGATGGTATATCTTCCTAGAAGAAATTTCAAACCTCTGAGTGTTCTAGCAAGGAGAGTAGATGAGATGTGGAGCATAAAAGGTAGGCGATCTGTCCTGTGGAGAAAAGGCAGGATGGGCTCAGGGTTCACTTCCCTTTGCCTGCTGTCTGAACTGCAGAGTGGCAGGCTGATGCAAGAATAGCCAAGGATGGGGAGAGGTGACAATTAGACACCTCCCTTTAAAGTCAGAAACAACTAGAGTTGCAAGAGTTTAGGGAAACCAGTTTCTGACCCACCTGCCTTCCCCTAATGATATCAAACAACAGACCCCTGACAGGGCTTGTCCTGACTCTAACTGATATGCCAGCCTTACCTTGCCTGGCATCAAAACGGGCTGCCAAAGCTTGGCCTGAGGGAGGAGTTGAGTGGCATAGATGGCCACTCCTGGTGCCTGGAACCCTGAGGGCAGGTAGGTGGAAGGAGGGACAGAACTGGTGGCATTAAGATGGCTGCAAGGAGGAATCAGGATTCCCAAGAGTAGGCTGCCCTCAAGGACCAGAGTGGACCCAAGGGGACTGAAGTGTGCTTCCCCTTCCTGGTCTCACCTGGGCTCCCTGGGAGTGGTAAGCTCTTTCTGGGGTCTCCTGGGCCAGAGATGTGCATAGGAGGGTACAGGACCAGCCCCTGCCATTTCTAGATCTCTTCTTCCTGGGCCTTTAGTTCCAGATTAGATTGCTGAGCGCTGCCACTTGTTTGGATATTCGGATATTCGCTAGGTTTCACGGTACCACGCAGAGGGAAAAGACTGAACCTGCCATGGAGTTGGAAGAACTGAATCCACACTGCCTGCCCAACTCTGAAGTGCTTCTTATCAAATACTCTGATACCACAATAAAGCTGCTAAATAATTCAGCAGCCTTGATAGGAAAATGCCACTTCCCGATGAGCATCCGTTCAGTTAAATGAATGTCTTTAAGGGGGAAGGTTACAGGCTATAATGAATGTTAGCTATGATTTAAAGTATATAAATGCTAAAAGGGGGAAAACATGCAAACCTAGTGATTGCATATAAAACAGATAAAGAAAATGTGCTGTATGCAGAGGCTAGGAGTTTTAAAAGTCTTATATTTCATAAATGTTTATTTCTAAAAGAACGCTGCCAGATTCCTCCCTGATAGCCCCCATTAGATAAGCCTTCCTAGGGATGTGATGAAATATTGCTTACTTTAAAGCCTCCTCTGCAGGAAAGATAAACTTGACTGTGTCTTGACAAAATAAGAAAACAGCACTGGAAATTACATATGATTTAATGTAAACCATTTTATTATTTTTTTAATAAGGAAGTAAATAATCCAGACTGAAATCTAGGTGACATGGTAAAGAAATTCTGGGACTCTAATATTGTGTGCTGTTAAACTCATACACCCACACATTAGTGTTTCATAGTAGGAAACAGTCACATTTCTTCCATTTCTAATGAAGGCTGGGAAAAGACTGAACTATTCACTAGAACCTATTGGCAACTCTCAGTTGATATTTGATTTCTATATTATTTTGTTCATCTTTCACAGAAATTTAATATGTATCTTATGCCAGGCAAAATAGTTTTCCTTCTGAGGAATTTCAAATGTAGCAAGTACTATAAAATAACAATTTTGTATCAGTTCTGTGGAAGGGATTAAAGTATTTCCAGTTATACTGTACATTCAGTGTATGTTATCTTTCAACCCACCAAATTAGAAAGCAGGATTATCTGTGGAAAATGAATTGAAACTGAAAAAGACCATCTCTAATATATATATTTACAAGTATCTGCTATTCAAAACCCCAGTTTTTCAGGTACAGGGAGGGGAGAGGGTGCTTCAACCTAATCACAGACCCACAACACTCAATTTTTTTTTCTAGCCATGGATTTGAGTTCAATTTCCAATTCTATATTAACTTATCTGCAAATATCTCTTCGAATGTATCAGTTAAACCCACAGAATGCAAATCTGTCTTTAATAACAGCAGGAAGCCAAAGGGAAAAGCTTGGCAAAGGGGTTTAGCCACAGTCAAGGTGAAAGCAGATACTTGGACCCCAGTCCAGCCTCTTCCTCCTGAGTTCTGAGAGTGGGCTCTGCACCCATTGGGATCCCCCTCTCGTCGTTGAGAACATCCACTACCACGCCAATTATCTAAACATCAGATTTTCTATTTTTATTAAAAACTCACAAATTTATTGAACATGTTTTCTTTCATACAGTGAATGGTCTAATATGCACTGGAGGCCACACAAGCTTAGGTTTATTCGAACAATAAAAGACATATGAGAAATTTAATATATAAAGAAAAAAGTAGCAGCTGTTGACTGCATATTTGACCATAAAATTTAAATATTTTGGACTTTTATTTTAAAGACACAAAAATAAAACCTGTGTGGGTCTATATAAGTCATATTAACAATTCCATGAATGTTCAACAGGACTAAAAATTAGCAAAGATGTTTTTTTAAACCTTGTAATACTTTTTTTTAACACTTCCTCAGGTTATTGGTGCCAAGCACCGTTACAGTATTTGTGCTATAATTATTCTATTTGGCAACGGTCTGAATATCATGTTTTCTCTTTGCCTCGTGTAAACAACACCTTTTTACATACTAGCACAGTGAGCTGCAAGCCCTGCAAAATCTGTCAGAACATCTACAGAAAAAGAAAAGGAACAATTTTGGTTGGTTGCTCAAAACATTTTGCTTTTGAACAAGAGGTTTCAAAACAGGATATCTTAGTAAAACACTGAACTCCTGAATATAACATTATACGTAAACAGTTGACTGTTTTTTAGTTCAATAGTCTTTTTTTAACGTGTGTTTGTGTGTGTGTGTGTGTGTGTGTGTGTGTGTGTGTCTGTGTGTGTGTGTGTGAAGGTAGAATAGAATTTTCTTGTAGAGCTGATGTTCAAGTCATTTTATTGAGAGGTCTGCCTGGAGACCATCCTGTGAGAGGTGTGTGTGTGTGTGTGTGTGTGTGTGTGTGTGTGTGTAGAGAGAGAGAGAATGAAAGAGAGAAAGAGAGACAGAGAGACAGAGAGATTGATTTGTGAAGGTAGAAGAGTTGATACTGAGGGCTTTACATTTAGAATTTTGTAATTTTGGCAAAAACAAAAAACAAAAACCCAGATAGACAAAAAAATATATATATATTGTCCCACCTGATGCACAGCAGGCCGTCGTTTCTGAAGCTATAAGTTTGCTGTCGTCGCTGAATTCTGAGACAACCCTAGGGGAGCTCTCAGAACTAGGACCCTCCTGGCTGGACCGCCCCTGACAGCTTCTCTCCCTTGCCCGGCTGAGTGCCTCCTGGTTTCCCTCCCCAGGCTCCTGGCATCACCTAGAGTTGTGTGTCCGAGATGTCCTTCTGCTAGCCAGGGGCATCGGCCCCACGGAGTCAGTCCACGGATCCAGGTTCAAGTGGAACGTGGGAAAAGCTCTGAATTCCCCTTCCAGAGCCCCAGTTCTGCGATTTCCCAGCAGTGCATGGATCCCTGTCCCACCTTGAAGGGGATTTGGATCCTACTTTGAACCTCCTTTGCCATCCAGTCTCCCCAGAGAATGGTCCCCGAGGCTGGAGGAAATGGAGCAAGAGGCTTGCTTTTTATGATTTTTTTGTTTTTCGTTTTTTGTTTTTCCTGTTTTTCTTAAAAGTTCACTTCTGTACAACCACAAACTCCGTGCACCGCACGAGACCCCGCTACCACACAGCCGCCTCGTTCATTTCAGGAGGGTGGGACAGGTGGTTCCCGTAGCTCGCCCCGCCATTAACCGACAGTGATGAGAAGGGTGGACTGGGCCCGAAGACCTCCGCCGACATCGAGTGCAGAGACCCGGGCAGGCTGGGCTCGGGGCTGGGCGAGTCTCCTGGGGGATGCGCCAGGATGTCGGTGAATCGCTGCGCCTCGCTGGAAGGGTGGTGGCCGGGCAGTGGGTGGTCCAGGCCTCCCAGGGGCGTCCCCGACGGCCCAGACGACGGCACGAAGGGTAGGTCCACAGGTGTCTGGGCCTGCGAGGACGGGGGTCCTTGCGGGAAGAAGTCGTAGTTGCCCCCGGGACCGTAGTACTCGCTCTGGTAATCTGCGGAGCGGCGAGAAGGATGTCAGGGTGGAACCCTGGGTGGAGTGGGCCCAACGGGGTGGGAAGCACGGCCGCCAGTGGGCATAGCAGGGCCGCGTGGGGGACCGGCTGTTTGTGGAGCAGGATAGGGGGTGGGAAGCACGGCCGCCAGTGGGCATAGCAGGGCCGCGTGGGGGACCGGCTGTTTGTGGAGCAGGATAGGGGTCTGGCATAAAATCCCAAGCCTCTTCCTACCCAGGGACCCTCCGCTCCGCGCGGTTGCGGTTGGGATTTCCGTGTCTCAGCACCTCGCCTTTCTCCCCAGCCTCAGCTCTTCCCTGGACTCCAGTCCTCAACAGGTGAGGGGCACCTTTCGCTGCCACCCGCTTCCAGCGAAGCCCACGCGGGCCTGCCACTCACCTCCGTAGAAGGAGAAGGGGCCATTGGGAATGAGCTCGCCCGGCTCCAGGCGGTCCACCAGCGGCCGCATTCGGCGCGGACTCCGAAAAAAGGCGTGGCGCCGAGCGCCCAGCGCGCTTAGCTGCTTCATCCTCCGCTCCTTGGAGCGTCGGTTCTGGAACCAAACCTGAAGCACACATGGGTGGGATGAGACTACAGGCTAACCCGGCGTGCGATGGGGCCCAGTCGCTCACCCCACCACTGCCCTAATCATCCACTGGGCTTCCGGAGCGTGCGGGTTCTTGTGCATAAGTTCTCTCAATAGGACCAAGCAAGGCAGATACTGAGCCTAAGATGATTCTAAGTAGATGGAACTGCCTTGTCTGGTGTGAAGCGGTCGTGTGCCGCGCAGCACCATTTCTAATAGCCGCAGGCTCACCTTTACGGTATCTTAGGGACTGCACACCCATAGACTTTGAACCTCTCCAAAACAGTGCCACACACAGCTTCCCTTTCAGGGTCTCTTGCAGCTCCTACCCCACACCAAGACAGTGACAGAGATATAGAAACCCTCCTTGCTGTTTCGCAAAGGAAATGCCACCAAAACCCATGATCTCCTTATCACATCCCCACACAATCTCCCAGTGCCAAACATACTTAGTCACATACTCTCACCAATAGTGACAGACAACCCCACATTCATGACCATAGAGTCGCACACCCTCCCAGAGGCCTCAGAGCTGACTGCACACAGCCCGACTGCTGCACAGGCACAATCAACCTCCCAGGCACATACACAGCCACAGTCTCCACACAAACTGATCAGACACCTTAGCCTTGAGCCAGACTCCTACAGGCACACTCCATCCAGCCTCCTCCCAATGCAGAGGCCTAGCTACCTGCAGGCCTAGCCTCCACATCCTACTCTTAGACATGCATCTAGGCAGAGCTGACTTCCCATGTAATCATCCCTCCTTCAATTTAAGATGCCTCATCTGCTTGGGAACAGCACAACTCTGGGTTTCTGCTTGTCTAACTGGGGCAAGAGACCCACAAAATGGGGGCTGAAATCTTAAGAGGGAGATCTTATGTAGAAACCAGAAGAACTGAATACCTGGATCCCACCACCACCACTCTGCTCCTTCTTAAGGAGGGAGATAGTGGGCCAGGATGCAGGCAGAAAGAAGGATGCCAGGTGTCACTATGGCATGGGACTGGCATGCTTTTCTCCAGCTTTTATGACCAGCTCCAAACCCATCCCCCTCCTCAGCCACTATCACCCCTGTGATCCGAGGAAAAAGCGAGGTTTTCTTTCTCATGTTCCAATGAAACTTTTCATTGCCCCACGGGTTGAGGCGTCCACCTCCCACCCCAAGTGGCAGCCTCCATGAACTCTGGGCTTTCCCCAGGCTCTGCTTGAGTCCCCTTGATGGCCATGTGCGTCTTTGGGTGATAGAGTGACAACTGCCTGGGCTCTGACCTGGATGACACGCATGTTGAGGCCGGTCTCCTGAGCCAGCTGCTCACGGATATGTCGCGTGGGCTTGGGCGTAGCTGCAAAGGCCGCCTTCAACGTCTCGAGCTGCTTGGCTTTGATCGTGGTGCGGGGTCCCCTGCGTTTGGCGCCCAGGTTCTGGTCGTCGTTTTCATTGCTGCCACCTTCCTTGTCGGACACATTGGCACTCTCAGAGTCCTTGGCATCATCCTGCGATGGGTCTTGGGAATCCGGAGATAAACTAGGGTCACTGCCTGTAGTGGCTGAGGAGAGGGAAAGGAAGGGTGAGCTGGGGCTTTGGCGGGCCTTCTTCCCCACCCTCCCCTAAGCTGGCTGGGAATCCTGGCCTCACCCGAGTGGAGGCTGTTCTCTTTGGCGACACTGCTGTTGCTTAGGTAATCCTCTTTGCAGACAAACTTGTTCTCATCGATGATGTAGAGCTCCTCGCCGGTGGAAAGCTGTTTGTTACACATCATGCAGGTGAAGCAGTTGAGGTGAAATACTTTGCTTCGCGCTCTCCGAACCAGATCACTTGGAGAGATGCCTTGCGCACACCCCGCGCATTTGGTACCGAAACATCTGCATGGGTCGGGAGGAGGTTGGCGGTGGGCAGAGGAGACAGGTTGAAAGATAGCCAGAGGGGAAAGGGGGGGAGAGAGAGAGAGAGAGAGAGAGAGAGAGAGAGAGAGAGAGAGAGAGAGAGAGAGAGAGAGAGGAGGACGGGAGGGAAAAGTCAGGGAGGAAAGACACAGGATTAAAACTACGGCCGGCCGAACTGCCCTCTAATGCCAACCCCGTGCCCAGCCATTAGTCCCAGAAAAAAAGCGTCTTGAGAAAAGGCGCCAAAGTGGCTCCGTTGACAGAAGGCAACAGAGCACGCATTTTCCGATTAGATTCACAGAAGTCAAATTAGAATTAGAGCTCCATAGAAATGCTCCCAGAGCGCCGCTCTTTTCAGCTAGCGTCGCCTTTCTTTCACCACAAAAGGACTTGAGCACAGGCGGGGGTTGGCAAGGTCCGGTCCCGCCGTGGGTAAACAAACACCGACGCCGAGAGCGCGGGTGGTGGTAGCTGGGCCGCTGCCACATTCATGCGGCAAAAGCCTGGCAGATTGGCGCAAGCGGGAGTCGCGGCCGGGTTGAGCCGGCTTTAGGTGCCCTGCTGAGCTTTGCCCGGAGCCAGGCCTCGAGGGCCAGCAACATGCGGTTAGGGCTGGCTTACAGCTCCCCGGCTCAGATCCAGTCCTTCCAAAGAAAAGCCCCGCGCGCAGGCTCCAAAGCTGAGCATCCCCGAAGCAGCAGTTTGCAGCGCGCTTTGCTACACAGTGTCCCTAGTAAACAGCAGCCACGAGTCCAGCGCCTCGGGGCAAAGGGGCCCCGGCGGTTTCCAACTCCCTCCCCCATTTGATCTCTCACTACAAACTGTGAGCACAGTAACTAAGATCAACGCGGCCTAGTAAAGGTAAACCGGCAGATTTCAAACCAGTGGGATTACAACTTATATTTGAGGCCGTTCTTCTCTGTTGAGTATGTGTTTGTGACAAAGCGAATTTAAGAAAAAGCCAAGTGAATTGCTAAATGGAAGTACTGTGAATTTCCTCAGCTCCGGCGAGCCGAGCCGCGAGTCGTACAGGCAAAGAATTCGGAGATGATCCCTCCCCCGCCGAGACCGAACCCGGATGTCTACTGTGCGGTCCTCCCGGGTCTATGCCTAGAGACCAGTCAGAGTTTGGGGCGACTCCTGGGCGTGCAGGATTGGCCTCGAGGCTGAGCTCTTTATTACGACTTTACTGACCACTGGACATTCCGAAACCCAAAAGGCTCTGCGGTTCCCGCCAAGACCTTTCTGAGAAGAAAAAGGCAAAAGTCTCGGGGAAAGCCAGGGCTTCTAAGCTCAACCTGCAGGACCAGCAGCCTGGAAGAGGAACATGCAGTAGCTGGAGAGCTTGGCCTGGGGAAGTAACTGGAGCTAACGACTCCGAGGTTGCTCGACCTCTTCCACGTTCGGAGCGGCTTCCACGCTGAGAACAGCTCAGACCTTTTCTTCCCAGGCACGTGCAGCCACACCCGGACCACACTTTCCACCACCCAGCACAGCAGCTATCTCGGCATGCCAGCTGCCAAGGAGACAGAAGCCCAAGGGACTTGGCTGCCTTCTCCAGAGGCGCTGCCTAACGCGGCCGCCGCGGCCAAGCTGACCTCTGATCCGAAGCTGGCCGGGTAGGGCCCGTGGGGAGGGAGCAGCAGAGGCGCGGGAGGGAAGTACTCACCGGAAGAAGTCGTTCTTACAGTAGAGCTTGCCTTCCCGGGAGAAGCACTTCTCGGTCAGGTTGCATTTACATTCACAGCACTGCACGCACTTCACGTGCCAGGCCCTGTCCAGCACGTTCAAGAGGAAGCGGTCCAGGATGGGCCTTTTGCAGCCCGCACAGTGCACCATGGTCTTTGGTTTGGTCGGGTGAGGCCGGGAGACAGGGCAAGTGGAGCCGAGGAGATGACTCCTGAAGACGACCAGCCTGAGCTTCCCACCTCCTCCAAAAAGAGGAGACCCACCTGGAGCCCGGGAAGCCAAAACCCGAACCAGGAAATCAAAAGGGGAAAAGCAAGGTTGGAGAGGGGCAGTCCTGGAATCGCAGGGCCCGGAGTTGGGCAGCGCCACCTCAGCTCTCCAGACAAGGAAAAGCAGTCTCAAGCGGGCGAGAAAGCGGCTTTTCTGCTCAGAACCCGCGGAGGACTGAAGGTCACCGAGAACGGCGGCAGGAACGGAAATAAATAAAATTGAGACGGAGACGAAGAGGAAGACGCGGAGAGCTCGGGGTCCGAGGAAAGCGGCTTGAGGTAGAGCTGTCAGAAGTCAAAGTGCATCTGCTTTTGTCGGAGTATGAAGGCGGGTGTGTGCATGCCAGACTGCCCACCATCGGGGTTTTCCCCTCTTTAAAAGAAAGAAAAGAACAGAGGCGAGGAGACGCTTTGGATCCTAAACTGCCGGCTTCGTGTAGCGAGTCGGGACTGCGCCCGGCGGCGCCCGCGCTGGGCCTGAGCAGGAGGCGGGGGCAGGCCGAGGTGAGGGAGAGGGGGAGGGCAGGAGAGGAGATTTTGTTGTTGATTGCAGTTGTTGCTTAGGTTTTCCCCCCCTTTTGGAGAAAGTGTTTTTCCCAGTTGAAAATGCAAAGAAACAACTTCTGGCGGACGCGGCCAGGCGCACTCGCTCGCACCCACCTCCCAGCCCTGTCACCTGGGCCGGTGGCCTGCCAGGCGGCCTTCCGAGTCCCCGGGGCGGCCCTCCCTACGCCCGGACTCCTTCGGGGAGGCAATAGGGTCTGGCTCTCTTCACCGCGCCTGGCCGTGCATCCTGCTTTCAGTCACCGCCGGCGGCCGCTTGGGCGCGCATCCCCGCATCGCTCGGCCCCCGCTCCCAGCGCCGGCGTCCAGCCCCACGGTCGCCGGACTTTTCCTTTTCCTCCCCCCGCCCCTTTTTTTTTCTTTTTCGCTTGTGGTGGCAAATCTGGGTTTCCTTTCTAGTCTCCTTCTTTCTCTCCTCCCACCCCCTCCCTTTTTTTTTTTTTTTTTTTTTTTTCCTTGTTCAACGGGAAGAGCCAGGGGGAGGGTGCGTCTTGGAGAGCTTTAGAATAAGGTCCGGTTTCGGCGGCAACTGTAGGCCCGCGGCTGGAACAGTTCTGCGCGGCTCGCAGCTTTCCTCCTCTGGGCCGCAGTTCCTTTCGGGTCTCTCCCGGCGCGCGCCCCTCGGCCCCCGGTCTCCTGGCCCTCTCCGCCGCCTCAGCGTGTCTCTCCCCAGCTCCAGCGGCTCGGTCACTGCTCCTGGCTGTTGGCTGAGCCTTGGAAGCCCCCTCGCCTTAATGCAGCGCCCGCCGACGTCACCGCGGCCTGCGACCAATCAGAGTCTCGCGGTCCCTCTGTAAACCATTCTGCATCCCCCGGCCGGGGAGAGTGCGGGGAGACCGCGTTTAGAGGATCAGTGGCGGCGGCCCCGCGCGGTGCCGGCGACTGGCAGCGAGGTGCCCAGGCCCTTTCGAGGTTGGGTAAGGCGTTGGTTTCTATGGGAAGGGTTGAGAGAAGGTGGGACGAGGCGCAGGAGGAGGCCAGAGTTCTGCCGAATTGGCAGGGGCAATTCTAATTGAATGAGTCTTGTTGGGCTTGGGGTACGGCCGGTTCTGGAGGCTTAGGCTATCCTGTGGCACTGTTTTGCTATACGGTTCACTAGGTGTTGGCAACCGGCCCCCTGTTCTTTGGGCCTGAAACCTTCCCGGGGCACAGCGCTGGTCTTCTCACCCAAGTCTTTGGAGAGGTAGGGGGCGCTTGGCAGTTTAATCTCTCTCCAGCCGTCCCTCTTTCTGTGTTTCCCCCCACCCCCATCGGTCAAAGTCCTCAGGGCCTGGGTGTCGAGGGGACGCGGGTGTGAGGCTCCCACAGAGGTCTCTCGGGAAGCTGATTCGGGCGATTTCCTGAAAGAGGCGGGGGGGAAACCGGAGGCGCGGCGCCTGGATGGAAGGACTGGGCGGGGAAGTGCCCCGGGTGACTAGCTGCAACTCCGGTGAGAAGTTGTGAGAAAATTGTGATCCGGAGACACCTTTTACAAACAAAAACAAACGACTAGGTGGGAAACAGCGGGGCTCCCGCCGCGGGGGAGTGAGGCGGGGAGGTAGCGGCCCTGGGCGGGCAGTGGATGGATGCGTGCGGCCCGCTGGCAGAGCGTGCCCGGCTGTCTTTCCTAGGCTTCAGACTAGCAGGTTTCCCGGACACCAGCCGACCTAACTTCACTCCTGAGAGACCTTACATTTTCCTAGTGCTTCTTGGGTTGTAAACTTCTCTCGGCCATCGCCTACGGGGGAGGGGGCGGATCTGCCTAGACGTGGGGGCGGGGGGGGGTTCAGGTCNGTGTGTACATCTGTGCAGGTTTATGTATGAAAGAGATTTCGGCCGTTTCTATCACGCTTGTCTTAAATAATCATTGGGAAATATATGTGTTGGGAAACAGTATCCTTCATGCTTAAATATGTCTCAGCATATATAAATGAAACATGATATTGTGCTGGGCGAGATGCTGCACATTAACATTGTTTATCATTGATAGAATTAAATAACCCATGCAAAGCCCTGGTAGCGTTTCTTATGATTTTATTTAACACCTGCTTTGGCTGGGTGCACAGAACACCACTGTCGATTAACTGCCAACAAATGTGAATTGGTAAAATATAACACACAACACACGAGCTTATAGCAGAACCGGTGTCATCTAATATAATGATCCCAACGTTCCTGATCTTTTCTTTGGCTCCCCTTCTTGACCTTCTTTCTTCAACCCCCCTTAAGCTTCTTCCCTTTACACTTCCCCTAGGAGGCCTCTGTGTGGTGGTAAAAGGAGATAAAGGGGAGGTGAGGATTTGGGGTGGGGGAAGAGATAACACTCCAGGCTCTGGGCTCTGGAATGTGTCTGCTCCTCCCAGTCTGTCAGAAACAGACCCAAACCCCAGCATGTGCTAAACAGGAGACCAAAGCAAGCATCTTTATAGCTTGGACAAACCCTTGGGTTAACTAGACAAAGTTGCTCACTCAGAAGGAGGAAAAGGTAGATGGTATATTATTAAATCAGTGATGTGCATCCTTTCTGAGAAAATTCATGAAAATGGGTTCCCTGCTTCTCTTGTTTAAGGAAAAAATTGTATCCTTGCTGGGGTCCAAATCAGAACAAGCTACACACCCAGGCTTAGACCTATTAGCTCACCTTCCAGAATGAAGGCTGGCCACGGGACCTGGGGTGCCAGTTCCACCTTCTGTTACAACTGATAAGGCAAAGCAGAACTAACAAGCTGGGAAAGCAGGCTTTCCACCTACAAGGGCAACCTGGGATGCCAGCAAGAAGGTGCTGGAATTACAAAAGAGATGTGTAAATACTGAAAAGAAACCACTTTTTATTCCAGAGATGATAAATAAATGCACTTGTAGGTCTTTCCAAATTTGCCCAAAACTCAGGGTCAAGATCTGTATGGAACCTCCATGTTTGTTCCCTGCTATCTGTTGCTACCACACATGAGCTTCATTCAGGCAAGGCTGGTGCATGGGACTCCTTCCTCAGTCTGTCTTCCTGCCCTTGAAGTTTTTCTCACTACCTTTTGTCCCAACCCAGACCTCTTAGAACTATGAAGTCAAAGAGGCCAAGCCTAATTTGAGCAATGATTGGACTCACCTCTACTCTAAAAATCCTGCTACTACCAGCTAAGTGGTCATCAGCAATGTCTTTTTAGATAGCTTCCGGCCCCTCTCCATCAGCAGGGTAGCAGCCAGCCTGTGCAGAGACAGCTGAAGGCCACGACCAATGGGCACTGTGTTATCCTCACACTGCCGAAGCTGAAAGTTGGCTCTCCGAGGCTATCTCCTGAGAGAATACGGAAAAGAAGAAAAAGAAGTAAAGAAGTTTCTAATTTTGGGATTTAAAGTGCAAAAGGTGGAAAGTGTCTTATAGTATTGTGCATCTCCCCAACACACACACACAGCACACACACACACATCAACATACCAACCCCAAACCAATACACCACATATACACCACACACACCCCTGAATTCACACAGACAAAATCATGAATGCGAATCTCCATGACTGAACATTTCAGCACTTGGCAATATTCTCAGAGGCCCAAGGTTTTCAGCAAATCCCAGCTCTGTGCACAAGGACACTGCATAAATCCCTCCCCTTATGAAAGGCCGGTCTGAGCAGATGGGACCACTCTTAAGTAAACTGAAGAGCCATCCCTCCTCGCAGATCGGAGGAAAGGCAGGAGACGTGCTCTCTCATTCTGAAGCAGGGAAGTCACCCTAGAGGTAGAGGCAGAGCTGTTAATTCTGAGGCTTATGTTCATATCTCCAGCTTATCTCTCTGGGGGAAGATGTCCCCTTGACCCACAATCCTCGCCTCCCCTCCATAATGGGAGGTCAGACTGCAGGAGACTGCTTCAGAACAAGTGACCAGAGGTGAGACATCAAACAGATTCCTTTCTGTTTGGGAGAGCTTACCAGCCAGGAGAAGGGGAGAGTCAAGGGCTCCTCTACCCTAGGTTATCTTCAGACCAAATCTGGGGAAACCACTCCACAGCTATGCTAGTTTACTGTAAAACCAACCCAGCGCTTCATTAATAATTATTAAACAAATTATGTTTTAATGAAAAGAGATTGTACCTAAGTCGCTCAGGGAGGTTGAGGGCATCTCAAATGCTTCTGCCCACTTTTCAGCCTGTGTCATACTGTCTCCTACCTCCAGAGGGCCCTGTCCCCTGTCCCCAGGTGTGTTGCAGACTAGGAAGGCTATAGACGAGCAGGTGGACAGATAAAGAGACAGACTCAGGCACCCCAGGTGCTCACCAAGAAATGCGCAGACTGTGAAATTACACCAGGGCTGGACAACTTACCACCATACAGGAGCCCTTGGGTACTGAAATAATTAACTTGCTAATCAGCTACACCTTGCCTTTCCTCTGAAAAAAAAAAATTGCAAATCTCCTTCCCATCAGGTTCCTATGTCAGTCACTTGGAAACAAATGATGCTTTTGAAGAAATACACCCCTCTGCTGTGGCATAGACCAAATGGGTCCTTCCAAATCAGGCTTCTTCACCTGCCCACCCAGGCTGTGAGGGCACAGAGACAGAATGTTTCTGGAGACGGCAGGGTTTTTCCATCCTCAGCAGAGCTTTTCCATCCCCGTTAAGCTTTCTCACTTGGGCCCTCTTTAGCCTGCTTGCTGGCGCTAAACAGCCAAGATCTATGTGGAGAAAAGAGGATTGATTAGAATCGTAATAATAATCCCTGGCATTCGTCCGGCTTTAGCTTTTACAAAGTGTTTTCACACATTATCTCATTCGGTCAGAGGCAAGTCAGAGCTGGAAAGGACCTCAGCAAACCATTACTAACGCAATACTGCACTAGGATGGTGGAAACTGAGGCCCAGAAAGGGTAAATGGCTTCCTCAGAGCCTGGGGACAGTCTGGCCAGGTTACCCTGCTCACTGTCTAGAAACCTTGCTTTGCCTGACATCCCCTGAAATGAGGGCAAAGTAAGTACAACTAGCTTATTTTAAAGCTGTTGATAACAGATATAAAGCAAGACATCAGACAATTGAAGAGTAGACAAGGAAAATGAGATGAAAGTTACTGTTATAAGAAAGGCTTGGGGACTGGGGGTGTATAAGGAAGGGAGACATTAAGTCCGAGTCCTGAACATGGAGCTATGTGTAATTCAAAGACTCCCCTCGCCCACGGTCTTACTGACCCTTTCATCTCCTGGGGCTTAAAAATATGACCATTGTGCACTTTGAGATCTGAGGCTTAATTTGGGGCTTGTTGTGCAGGTCGGGGGCGGGTCCTTTTCTTGGATTCTAATCTGGTACTTACACTGAAGAGGGCTATACAGTGTGACTTGGGCTTTCGTGTTCATGTGGGTGTCCACAATAAGACATTGATGCAAACAGTGAAATAGAGCCTCTGATGCCTTGTAGAGAGCAGAAAATTTGCAATTAATAGCGCTTTCCCCCCAAGCTCTGGAGGAGGTTAAAAAGATTCCTGGGAGAAGGGGAAGTGATTTTAGGACAGAGAAACACAAAACATATAAAACAGGAAGAAAAGAAGCCAAACAGATGCAATTCTGGCCAGGAACATACTTCCCTGTGAATTGCACATGTGGTTCAGCATTTCCATGGGGCTCTCTGCCCCCATTGCCCGAGCCAGTTGGAAGGTAAGTGGTTCCTTTGTGTGTTCGTTTATTACTAAGCCCAACTCTTTTCCCTCTAAAACTCCTTCTTCTCCCTGTTGAGCTGACCATGCTTGTGGATTTATGAAGAGAATGTTTTAGCAGAAATCCCCCAGAGTGTCCCATCAGCCCTAAATCCCAGGCCCGCTCACCCCCCCAAGACCCCATGACACACAGCATGCCAACACGGCTTCCTCTTGCCTATGCATTAGCCATCCATTGTGGCAACCTGACATCTCTCACACATAAAACCGTAAGAGAGAAATAAAATATCTGTCTCTTGGCGAAAATAAAGCTTTGCCTCCCTCCTGATGTATAGGATATAAAATAAAGCCTCGGCTCCAATAGTGGCTGTTTCCTTATGCCGGAGTTGCCTTTGCACACGCGGAGACAATGAAGACGGATGGTTTGGGAGGAGGCCCAGCCTCCTGGGGCTGCCTTCACCCTCTTTTATTAGTCTTTCCCCACCTCCCAGTGGCCTTTACTTTTTCTTCTCACTTTCTTTCCTTCTTGGTTTCTGATTGGTCTTTTATACAAATAAAAAGAAAGAGCCCTTCTCTTTCTTTCTCGTGGAACTTTTTTTCTCTTGCTTGGTTTTTTTTTCTTTTTTTTCTGTAAAGTATGACCGAGACAGTGAGAAGAAAGCTAATAGTTTTCTCACCTCAACATGCTGGCTGTCCTCTCTTGGCTCCCATCATCCTCAATCTCTCTGGACCTCTAGTCCCGTATTAACTAATTCTGCTGTTTACTGTTTGTGGACTTGCTTTGGTCAAATGTACAAATGTTCCCAAGGGACAATTAAGAATGTGTCTAGTGAACTGGGTATGGTGATACATATCTTTAATCTCAGCACCCCAGGAGGCAGAGACAGAAGCAGGCAGATCTCTTGAGTTCAAGACCTGGGCGGCCTGGTCTACATAAAGTAAGTTCCAGGCCACCAGCTGGGCTCCAGGGAGACCCTGTCTCAAAAAGACAAAAAAAAAAAAAAAAAAAAAAAAAAAAGAAAGAAAGAAAGAAAGAAAACGAAAAGAAGGTATCTAGTAGGATTGGGATAGGGGTTCAGGAGGCTGTACCCTGGGCTGAGTCTCTGCCATCTATTTACTTAACTCTTAAGGAGGACAACAGAGAAAAGGTGCCAAGCTACCTCACAGAGGTGAGAGTTGGTATTTACCTCTTAAAGCCTAGAAACCTCATCAGCAGACACACAGTAGACCTAGGGTTCCTTCAGTTGACTCTGTTGCCAAATGACAGATCAGAGTCTAACTCTCTCCTCTGCCCCTGCTCCCCAATCCTAAGAACTAAGGGTGTTGGGAAGTATATGGAGTCTTCTCCAGGCCCACAGAGACACTACAACTGTCAAATAGGCACAGAGGCATGCCTGTCTGCCTTCCCACATATACTGGCTACTCATCCTACTTGGCAGTGTCCACCTTTCCCCCTTTGTCCCCAGAGAACTCACCCCTGCCAGTGGCAGCTGCTCTGTGAGTGGGTTTATCTCGAGAAGTTTTTCTTCATCCTTGCCCTAGCCTCCTCCTTTGGATTATTATCTTTCCATTTAGCCCAGGCTGCTTCCTAGTGGGTCCAAATCCTGTCCAGCTCTGTTAGGGACTGCAGGAAACCTAGGTCCTGAACAGTAAGTAGTAAGTAGTGATTCAATCAAGGTTGGGCATTGGGGAGAGAAAGAGGTGAAGTTGTGGACTGCCAGGTAAGTGCTCTGATGTCCAGCAGAGGGGCAGTGGGTGGCTTTCAGCCTAAGAGACCGAGCTCCCCAAGTGCGGGGCTGTAGAAGGTCTTCAGCTTGTGTGATCTGATCTGAGAAGGGCAGTCAAACCCCAAACCCAAGCAGGGTAGATAGGGACATCTGCTGAACTCTGCCCCAAAAAGGAAAAAAGCAAAGGTAAAAACGCTTAGAGCTGCCAAGCCTAGAATGAACCCATTCTCAGTCCAAAGGCTGTTAGCTTTGGGGTATCTTTTTCCCTCTCCCCTTCTCCGTTCCTCCCACCCCTTTGATATCTCTCCCATGTATCGGCAGTGACCACCACCATTAGGTAAGGGGAGAGAGTGCAATTAGTGAAAGGATTAATTACTCTAAGGCGGAAGCCCCGTTTGTCTTCCTCACGGGTGTGAGTGTGTGCTCAAACAGAGGAACATGGGCACGCAACCAAATACACATTGTTGTCACGCCGCCTTAGACGTTTTATTTATTTTGTTTGGATTCGCCCCAGAGCCGCTCACACGCATTCCACGGGTGTGAGTCTCCCACCAACAGCGCTGCGCCTCCTTTTCTCCCGCCCGGAATGTGCCTGTCACATACCCGGCATACTCCGGGCCCCCAGGGAACCCCCAGGAGCTGAGGAGTCCCTCCCGTGCCTTTCCCCCTGTCCCACTGGGTATCTTCTGGATTTTTTCTATTCTTTCTCTTTTTTTCATCTTATATTTTGCTTGGTGGGTTGTCTTTCTTTAGCCCATTGGCCTTAACTCAAGGTAATCCTCCTGCCTCAGCCTTCCAAGGGCTGATGTTCAAGAGTGAGCCCGCCCACCAAGGACTTCTTTTCCATTTCTTTTTGCTTCACTCTTACATGTGTTTCTGCCGACAGATCTTTCCTTCCTTTACCCCGGCCTGGCTTTTTTCCTTTTCTTTCCCGCCCTTTCTCCCCACTTGTATCTCACTTCTCTTCCAGCACACTCTCTCCCTTCTGAGGACAATCATCTTTGCTCTGCCACCTGACTGAGATCAGCACGCTCGACCTCGCTGCTCCACCCGCCCCCTCCCCAAGCCCAGGGTCCTCCCAGCCCTCGTGGGAAGCCTGCGTTGTTTACCCAGGCCAGGCGCACACCGTGACGCCCGGCTGGATGCTTGCCCTTTCTTCGCCGTCTCTCCTCCACCACCTCCCAAGTTCTGCTTGGAAAACACCGCCGGGAGCAAAGTACACACTGGAGCACCGTGGCAAGACCCACCTCCCCCTACTTCTCACCGTCCATAGGGCGGAGGATCAGGAACCCTTACTTAGGGGTTCCTGTATTGGAAAGTGTAGATAATAGTAATGCGTCTCCATATCTTCCAGCCCTCTTACAATGCGGTTCAGGGGAGACAGTGATACAAACTAGAAAGTACTGTATATTAAGAGGATTACCGCCAGAGAGTGGAAGGGAAGGATGCGGGAGACAGCGGTCAGACCCGCGGGACTCCAGCTGAGTAACCCCCTGCGTTGCGTACGCTGAGTCTTTACTCTAGGCGGACTTAGCGTGGCTTCTAAGGTCGCAGGTGTGTCCAGCTAGCTCTTTCCTTGCTCCTTCTGGGCGCCTACATTCACCTGGCTTCATCGCCCTTTTCTGGGAATCAGAGGCCAGACTGGAGCGCGAAGAACGAGGAAGGAAGCGGCAGTTCTGGGAGTCGAATCCAGGCGCTCGTGAGAATTAGGAAAAAAACGGTCCCTGCTTGACCCCGGCCACTAGGGATGTGGGGGAAGTCGGGGTCGGAGGGCTCTGGAGCAAGGGAGTTTAGAGGTGCCTGAGGCAGGGAGGACCGGCGCAAGGCGCTCCACACCTAGTTTCCCCGACAGGGTTCATCCTTCCTCTCAAGCTAGATCTCTGGGATCTCTGAAGAGAAACCCTGACTGTGGAAGACACTTCCCACCAGTGATTTGGGAGTCGGGTTGCGGGGATTGTGACCAGAATTGATAGCCAGGAGTGCTTGCGCCAGGTTGGGGGGGTAAATAAGTTTCTAGGGGCCATGGTGACTTTGAAGGATAGGGGGTAGGAAAATAGTCGAGGTCTCAGACGGGTGTGTGTGTAGGTGAGGAGGGAAGGCTGGAAATCTTCCTTGAAAGAACGTTTATATATACAGAACTGAGCTGACCGGCTTCAGAGATGAAGAATGTAGAAAGCTGGGTCAGTTTCCTCTCCATGTCTCCACTACCGATACATTTTTAAAAGAAAAGTTCAATGAAAATGAGAGGAAAAAACCAGTCTAGTGTACTGTCACCTTGGAAGAGTTAAATCTAGACTCTAAACAGAACCAAGGAGCCAAGAGACTACACCTTGCAAGGCTGTCCTCGACAACCCCCCCTGTCCCCACACACACACCAGGGTTGGCTCCAGGACCTGTTTACTGCGCCATCTGGATACCATGGCCAAGCAGAACTCTATGCCCTAGGACCAGTGTCCTGTCCTCGCCTCAACTCCGGTGCCGCGCAGCGCAGCGCAGTCCGCTTGATGGGGGGTCTTCTTACCCCCACACCTGAGTCTCAAACTCCTTGAATCCCAGAATCAATAATCAGCCCCCACGGAAGGAAGATGCAGGTTTCAGGTTAGTGCAGGCAGCAGAGTCCAGCTGTCACTCGAAGGTCCGGCGACAACCGCTCTCCTACCCCTGCTTTGCATGTGAAGAAGCGCAAGCTGCGGCGAGGGTAAGCCACCGGGACCCGCGCCTCTCCGGATTCCCGAAAGGGGCGGCCGAGTGGAGGCGAGGGAGCTAGCAGCTAGCGCTGGACAGCCGACGGCCGAGAGCGCGAGGACCCGCCGGTGTACCTCGCTTTAGCACAGTCTGGGGAGCAGCGGGGGGGGGGGGGGGGGTTTACGGAGGATCCGGTGCTCCTCCGCTCCAAGCGTTTCTAGAGTGCCAGAACAGTGGGTACTAGACTCGTTCCAGGAAGTGACGGGTCCTCAAGATGAGCCCGCCTGCTGGGTGGGAGGACCATCTTCTCTAAGTCCTGGGGACCCTGAGTCCAGGCCTGGGAAAAGGCCAGCAGAAGGATTGGTGCGGGAAAGCTAACCAGCCTACTGCGCTACTTTGGTTCACAGCTGCTCCATCCGAGCCCAGGTCTGTACAAGCAAAAGGGTACGCGGAAGGCATTTTAGAGGCCTGTCACTCAGAGGCGAGGTGGGCCGGGGTGAGGGGGGCGAAGGCAGAAAGCCAGAGAGGCATACCACTGGCCGTGGTGAACGCGGTTTCCAACGCAGAGATTAGGGGTGGGAAGGCGATGGCAGCGCCGAGGAGATGGGGATTGCCGGGCCGTGCACGCGGAGGCAGAAAAGCAGACGTGGATGCAGCCCTAAAAACCAACAGTCCCACAGATGAAGAGCTAAATTCGTGACCGCCCTTCCGTGTTCGCTGGAAGAGGGTATTTTACTTGCAGAGCCGGATTCCCTGTCAGCCCAACTGCGTGTCCGCGCGCATTTCTGCTAACTTAGCCCTTCTCTCTTTGTGGAGATTTCTACCTGTGCATAAAAGATTTGAAGATTTTATAAAAAAGAAAAAAAAAACAAAAAACTTCCTGTTAATTAAAGCCTTCTCTTCCTATCCACTTTCCTCATCTCCCTCCCTCCCCCCTCCACCCCCCCCCTCCCTCCCTCCCTGCTCCACCTCCCCCTCCCTCCTCCCTCCCTCCCTCCCTCCTTCCTTCCTCCTTCCTCTCCTTCCTTCCTTCCTTCACTTTCCTTCCTTCCTTCCTTCCTTCCTTCCTTTCCTTCCCTCCACAGCTGGCCCCAAAGTGTCTTCTTAGCATCGCCCTGCCCAAAACAGGAGCAAAAAGCAGTAGCCCATAGCACAATCTTCAGGATCCACTTTGGGACAAATTTGGGATAAGCCTAGAAAAATGGGTGTTGTCTTGAGGGCGCCAGGGAACTAGAGTGATATTTGAGCGCTCCCGCTCTCAGAACCAGGACCGAACCAGTTCAGTATTTCAGATAGCCTCCAATTCCTGTGACAAAATCTTATCCTAAACTCAACAAAATATTTAAGAACATATCCCCAGAATTAAAGTTCATTCAAGTAGAAGTTAAAAGGTGATTAGTTTGGGCCGGGCGTGGTGGCGCACACCTTTAATCCTAGCACTTGGGAGGCAGAGGCAGGCGGATCTCTGTGAGTTCAAGGCCAGCCTGGTCTACAGAGTGAGTTCCAGGACAGCTGGGGCTACAGGGAGACCCTGTCTCGAAAAGACAAAAAAATTAAAATAAAATAAGGGTGATTAGTTTATAATAAGTAATACACCATTTTGCTAAACAAAATTTCCTGATGTTTGAAGTCATTTTCAAAGGAGGGAGGGAGGGAGGGAGGGAGGAAGGGAGGAAGAGAGGCTTTTTAACCAGGTCTAAGTGGTATTTTGGAATCTTTTTAAAAATCCTTCAATTATGCACAGGTAGATCTTCCACACAAGAGAGAAGGGCTAAGTTAGCAGAAATGCGCGCGGACACGCAGTTGGGCTGACAGGGAATCCGGCTCTGCAAGTAAAATACCCTCTTCCAGCGAACACGGAAGGGCGGTCACGAATTTAGCTCTTCATCTGTGGGACTGTTGGTTTTTAGGGCTGCATCCACGTCTGCTTTTCTGCCTCCGCGTGCACGGCCCGGCAATCCCCATCTCCTCGGCGCTGCCATCGCCTTCCCACCCCTAATCTCTGCGTTGGAAACCGCGTTCACCACGGCCAGTGGTATGCCTCTCTGGCTTTCTGCCTTCGCCCCCCTCACCCCGGCCCACCTCGCCTCTGAGTGACAGGCCTCTAAAATGCCTTCCGCGTACCCTTTTGCTTGTACAGACCTGGGCTCGGATGGAGCAGCTGTGAACCAAAGTAGCGCAGTAGGCTGGTTAGCTTTCCCGCACCAATCCTTCTGCTGGCCTTTTCCCAGGCCTGGACTCAGGGTCCCCAGGACTTAGAGAAGATGGTCTTCCCACCCAGCAGGCGGGCTCATCTTGAGGACCCGTCACTTCCTGGAACGAGTCTAGTACCCACTGTTCTGGCACTCTAGAAACGCTTGGAGCGGAGGAGCACCGGATCCTCCGTAAACCCCCCCCCCCCCGAGCGCTCCCCAGACTGCTGCTAAAGCGAGGTACCGGCGGGTCCTCGCGCTCTCGGCCGTCGGCTGTTCCAGCGCTAGCTGCTAGCTCCCTCGCCTCCACTCGGCCGCCCCTTTCGGGAATCCGGAGAGGCGCGGGTCCCGGTGGCTTACCCTCGCCGCAGCTGCGCTTCTTCACATGCAAAGCAGGGGTAGGAGAGCGGTTGTCGCCGGACCTTCGAGTGACAGCTGGACTCTGCTGCCTGCACTAACCTGAAACCTGCATCTTCCTTCCGTGGGGGCTGATTATTGATTCTGGGATTCAAGGAGTTTGAGACTCAGGTGTGGGGGTAAGAAGACCCCCCATCAAGCGGACTGCGCTGCGCTGCGCGGCACCGGAGTTGAGGCGAGGACAGGACACTGGTCCTAGGGCATAGAGTTCTGCTTGGCCATGGTATCCAGATGGCGCAGTAAACAGGTCCTGGAGCCAACCCTGGTGTGTGTGTGGGGACAGGGGGGGTTGTCGAGGACAGCCTTGCAAGATGTAGTCTCTTGGCTCCTTGGTTCTGTTTAGAGTCTAGATTTAACTCTTCCAAGGTGACAGTACACTAGACTGGTTTTTTCCCTCTCATTTTCATTGAACTTTTCTTTTAAAAATGTAATCGGTAGTGGAGACATGGAGAGGAAACTGACCCAGCTTTCTACATTCTTCATCTCTGAAGCCGGTCAGCTCAGTTCTGTATATATAAACGTTCTTTCAAGGAAGATTTCCAGCCTTCCCTCCTCACCTACACACACACCGTCTGAGACCTCGACTATTTTCCTACCCCCTATCCTTCAAAGTCACCCAGGCCCATAGAAACTTATTTACCCCCCCCCAACCCTGGCGCACAGCACTCCTGGCTATCAATCTGGTCACAATCCCGCAACCCGACTCCCAAATCACGGTGGGAAGTGTCTTCCACAGTCAGGGTTTCTCTTCAGAGATCCCAGAGATCAGCTTGAGAGGAAGGATGAACCCTGTCGGGGAAACTAGGTGTGGAGCGCCTTGCGCCGGTCCTCCCTGCCTCAGGCACCTCTAAACTCCCTTGCTCCAGAGCCCTCCGACCCCGACTTCCCCCACATCCCTAGTGGCCGGGGTCAAGCAGGGACCGTTTTTTTCCTAATTCTCACGAGCGCCTGGATTCGACTCCCAGAACTGCCGCTTCCTTCCTCGTTCTTCGCGCTCCAGTCTGGCCTCTGATTCCCAGAAAAGGGCGATGAAGCCAGGTGAATGTAGGCGCCCAGAAGGAGCAAGGAAAGAGCTAGCTGGACACACCTGCGACCTTAGAAGCCACGCTAAGTCCGCCTAGAGTAAAGACTCAGCGTACGCAACGCAGGGGGTTACTCAGCTGGAGTCCCGCGGGTCTGACCGCTGTCTCCCGCATCCTTCCCTTCCACTCTCTGGCGGTAATCCTCTTAATATACAGTACTTTCTAGTTTGTATCACTGTCTCCCCTGAACCGCATTGTAAGAGGGCTGGAAGATATGGAGACGCATTACTATTATCTACACTTTCCAATACAGGAACCCCTAAGTAAGGGTTCCTGATCCTCCGCCCTATGGACGGTGAGAAGTAGGGGGAGGTGGGTCTTGCCACGGTGCTCCAGTGTGTACTTTGCTCCCGGCGGTGTTTTCCAAGCAGAACTTGGGAGGTGGTGGAGGAGAGACGGCGAAGAAAGGGCAGCATCCAGCCGGGCGTCACGGTGTGCGCCTGGCCTGGGTAAACAACGCAGGCTTCCCACGAGGGCTGGGAGGACCCTGGGCTTGGGGAGGGGGCGGGTGGAGCAGCGAGGTCGAGCGTGCTGATCTCAGTCAGGGTGGCAGAGCAAAGATGATTGTCTCAGAAGGGAGAGAGTGTGCTGGAAGAGAAGTGAGATACAAGTGGGGAGAAAGGGCGGGAAAGAAAAGGAAAAAGCCAGCCGGGGTAAAGGAAGGAAAGATCTGTCGGCAGAAACACATGTAAGAGTGAAGCAAAAAGAAATGGAAAAGAAGTCCTTGGTGGCGGCTCACTCTTGAAATCCCAGCCCTTGGAAGGCTGAGGCAGGAGGATTACCTTGAGTTCAAGGAAACTCCAAAGTGAGCTCAAGACCCCCCGAACCCCCACTACAGAGTAAGACTGTCTCAAAAAAGAGAAAGAAATAGAAAAATCCAGAAAGATACCCAGTGGGATAGGGGGGAAAGGCAGCAGGGAGGACTCCTCAGCTCCTGGGGGCTTCCCTGGGGACCTGAGTATGCCGGGTATGTGACAGGCACATTCCTGGGCGGGAGAAAAGGAGGCAGCAGCCTGTTTGGTGGGAGACTCAGCACCCGTGGAAAGCGTGTGAGCGGCTCTGGGCAGGAATCCAACAAATAAATAAAACGTCTAAGGCGGCGTGACAACAATGTGTATTTGGTTGCGTGCCCATGTTCCTCTGTTTGAGCACACACTCACACCCGTGAGGAAGACAAACGGGGCTTCCGCCTTAGAGTAATTAATCCTTTCACTAATTGACTCTCTCCCCTTACCTAATGGTGGTGGTCACTGCCGATAATGGGAGAGATATCAAAGGGGTGGGAGGAAAGGGAGAGAAGGGGAGAGAGAAAAAGATACCCCAAAGCTAACAGCCTTTGGACTGAGAATGAGTTCATTCTAGGCTTGGCAGCTCTAAGCTTTTTACCTTTGCTTTTTTCCTTTTGGGGCAGAGTTCAGCAGATGTCCCTATCTACCCTGCTTGGGTTTGGGGTTTGACTGCCCTTCTCAGATCAGATCACACAAGCTGAAGACCTTCTACAGCCCCGCACTTGGGGAGCTCGGTCTCTTAGGCTGAAAGCCACCCACTGCCCCTCTGCTGGACACAGAGCACTTACCTGGCAGTCCACAACTTCACCTCTTTCTCTCCCCAAGTGCCCACCTTGATTGAATCACTACTTACTACTTACTGTTCCAGGACCTAGGTTATCCTGCAGTCCCTAACAGAGCTGGACAGGATTTGGACCCACTAGGAAGCAGCCTGGGCTAAATGGAAAGATAATAATCCAAAGGAGGAGGCTAGGGCAAGGATGAAGAAAAACTTCTCCAGATAAACCCACTCACAGAGCAGCTGCCACTGGCAGGGGTGAGTTCTCTGGGGACAAAGGGGGAAAGGTGGACACTGCCGAGTAGGATGAGTAGCCAGTATATGTGGGAAGGCAGACAGGCATGCCTCTGTGCCTATTTGACAGTTGTAGTGTCTCTGTGGGCCTGGAGAAGACTCCATATACTTCCCAACACCCTTAGTTCTTAGGATTGGGGAGCAGGGGCAGAGGAGAGAGTTAGACTCTGATCTGTCATTTGGCAACAGAGTCAACTGAAGGAACCCTAGGTCTACTGTGTGTCTGCTGATGAGGTTTCTAGGCTTTAAGAGGTAAATACCAACTCTCACCTCTGTGAGGTAGCTTGGCACCTTTTCTCTGTTGTCCTCCTTAAGAGTTAAGTAAATAGATGGCAGAGACTCAGCCCAGGGTACAGCCTCCTGAACCCCTATCCCAATCCTACTAGATACATTCTTTTCTTTTCTTTCTTTCTTTCTTTCTTTCTTTCTTTTTTTTTTTTTTTTTTTTTTTTTTTTTTTTTTTTTTTTTTTTTGAGACAGGGTCTCCCTGGAGCCCCAGCTGGTGGCCGGGAACTCACTATGTAGACTAGGCCGCCGGTCTTGAACTCACAGAGATCTGCCTGCTTCTGTCTCTGCCTCCTGGGTGCTGAGATTAAAGATATGTATCACCATACCCAGTTCACTAGACACATTCTTAATTGTCCCTTGGGAACATTTGTACATTTGACCAAAGCAAGTCCACAAACAGTAACAGCAGAATTAGTTAATAACGGGACTAGAGGTCCAGAGAGATTGAGGATGATGGGAGCCAAGAGAGACAGCCAGCATGTTTGAGGTGAGAAACTTGGCTTCCTTCTCACTGTCTCTGTCATACTTTACAGAAAAAAAGAAAAAAAACAAGCAAGAGGAAAAAAGTTCCACGAGAAAGAAAGAGAAGGGCTCTTTCTTTTTATTTGTATAAAAGACAAATAGAAACCAGAAAGGAAAGAAAGTGAAGAAGAAAAAGAAGGCAGGGAGGTGGGGAAAGACTAATAAAAGAGGGTGAAGGCGGCCCCAGGAGGCTGGGCCTCCTCCCAAACCATCCGTCTTCATTGTCTCCGCGTGTGCAAAGGCAACTCCGGCATAAGGAAAAGCCACTATTGGAGCCGAGGCTTTATTTTATATCCTATACATCAGGAGGGAGGCAAAGCTTTATTTTCGCCAAGAGACAGATATTTTATTTCTCTCTTACGGTTTTATGTGTGAGAGATGTCAGGTTGCCACAATGGATGGCTAATGCATAGGCAAGAGGAAGCCGTGTTGGCATGCTGTGTGTCATGGGGTCTTGGGGGGGTGAGCGGGCCTGGGATTTAGGGCTGATGGGACACTCTGGGGGATTTCTGCTAAAACATCTCTCTTCATAAATCCACAAGCATGGTCAGCTCAACAGGGAGAAGAAGGAGTTTTAGAGGGAAAAGAGTTGGGCTTAGTAATAAACGAACACACAAAGGAACCACTTACCTTCCAACTGGCTCGGGCAATGGGGGCAGAGAGCCCCATGGAAATGCTGAACACATGTGCAATTCACAGGGAAGTATGTTCCTGGCAGAATTGCATCTGTTTGGCTTCTTTTCTTCCTGTTTTATATGTTTCTGGTTTCTGCCTTAAATCTCTACTTCCCCTTCTCCAGAAATCTTTTTAACCTCCTCAGAGCCTTGGGGGGAAAGAGCTATTAATTTGCAAATTTTCTGATCTCTACAAGGATCAAGATGGCTATTTTCACTGTTGCATCTAATGTCTTATGTGGACACACACATGAACACGAAAGCCCATCACACTGTGAGCCCTTCAGTGTAAGTACCAGATTAGAATCCAAGAAAAGCCCCCACCTGCCAACAAGCCCCCAAATTAAGCCTCAGATCTCAAAGTGCACAATGGTCATATTTTTAAGCCCCAGGAGATGAAAGGGTCAGTAAGACCGTGGGACGAGGGGAGTCTTTGAATTAACATGTCCATTCAGGACTCGGACTTAATGTCTCCCTTCCTTATACCCCAGTCCCCAAGCCATTTCTTATAACAGTAACTTTCATTCATTTTCCTGTCTACTCTTCAATTGTCTGATGTCTTGCTTTATATCTGTTACAAAGCAAAAAAGCTAGTTGTATTCTTTGCCTCATTTCAGGGGATGTCAGGCAAAGCAAGGTTTCTAGACAGTGAGCAGGGTAACCTGGCCAGACTGTCCCCAGGCTCTGAGGAAGCCATTTACCCTTTCTGGGCCTCAGTTTCCCCATCCATAGTGCAGCTGATTGCGTTAAATGGTTGCTGAGGTCCTTTCCAGCTCTGACTTGCTCTGACCGAATGAGATAATGTGTGAAAACACTTTGTAAACGCTAAAGCCGGACGAATGCCAGGGATTATTATTACGATTCTAATCAATCCTCTTTTCTCCACATAGATCTTGGCTGTTTAGCGCCAGCAAGCAGGCTAAAGAGGGCCCAAGTGAGAAAGCTTAATGGGGATGGAAAAGCTCTGCTGAGGATGGAAAAGCTCTGCTGAGGATGGAAAAACCCTGCGTCTCCAGAAACATTCTGTCTCTGTGCCCTCACAGCCTGGGTGGGCAGGTGAAGAAGCCTGATTTGGAAGGACCCATTTGGTCTATGCCACAGCAGAGGGTGTATTTCTTCAAAAGCATCATTTGTTTCCAAGTGACTGACATAGGAACCTGATGGGAAGGAGATTTGCAATTTTTTTTTTCAGAAGGAAAGAGCAAGGTGTAGCTGATTAGCAAGTTAATTATTTCAGTACCCAAGGGCTCCTGTATGGTGGTAAGTTGTCCAGCCCTGGTGTAATTTCACAGTCTGCGCATTTCTTGGTGAGCACCTGGGGTGCCTGAGTCTGTCTCTTTATCTGTCCACCTGCCTTATAGCTTCCGTCTGACACACCTGGGGACAGGGGCAGGGCCTGGGGTAGGAGACAGTATGACACAGGCTGAAAAGTGGGCAGAAGCATTTGAGATGCCCTCAACCTCCCCTGAGCACTTAGGTACATATCTCTTTTTCATTAAAAATAATTTGTTTAATAATTATTAATGAAGTGGTTTTCAGTAACTAGCATAGCTGTGGAGTGGTTTCCCCAGATTTGGTCTGAAGATAACCTAGGGTAGAGGAGCCCTTGACTCTCCCCTTCTCCTGGCTGGTAAGCTCTCCCAAACAGAAAGGAATCTGTTTGATGTCTCACCTCTGGTCACTTGTTCTGAAGCAGTCTCCTGCAGTCTGACCTCCCATTATGGAGGGGAGGGAGGATTGTGTGGTCAAGGGGACATCTTCCCCCAGAGAGATAAGCTGGAGATATGAACATAAGCCTCAGAATTAACAGCTCTGCCTCTACCTCTAGGCTGACTTCCTGCTTCCAGAATGAGAGAGCCAGTCTCCTGCCTTTCCTCCTGATCTGCGAGGAGGGAGGGCTCTTCAGTTTACTTAAGAGTGGTCCCATCTGCTCAGACCGGCCTTTCATAAGGGGAGGGATTTATGCAGTGTCCTTGTGCACAGAGCTGGGATTTGCTGAAAACCTTGGGCCTCTGAGAATATTGCCAAGTGCTGAAATGTTCAGTCATGGAGATGATTCATGATTTTGTCTGTGTGAATTCAGGGGTGTGTGTGGTGTATATGTGTGTATTGGTGTGGTGGTGGTAGTGATGTGTGTGTGTGTGTGTGTGTGTGTGTTGGGGAATGCACAATACTATAAGACACTTTCCACCTTTTGCACTTTAAATCCCAAAATTAGAAACTTCTTTACTTCTTTTTCTTCTTTTCCGTATTCTCTCAGGAGATAGCCTCGGAGAGCCAACTTTCAGCTTCGGCAGTGTGAGGATAACACAGTGCCCATTGGTCGTGGCCTTCAGCTGTCTCTGCACAGGCTGGCTGCTACCCTGCTGATGGAGAGGGGCCGGAAGCTATCTAAAAAGACATTGCTGATGACCACTTAGCTGGTAGTAGCAGGATTTTTAGAGTAGAGGTGAGTCCAATCATTGCTCAAATTAGGCTTGGCCTCTTTGACTTCATAGTTCTAAGAGGTCTGGGTTGGGACAAAAGGTAGTGAGAAAAACTTCAAGGGCAGGAAGACAGACTGAGGAAGGAGTCCCATGCACCAGCCTTGCCTGAATGAAGCTCATGTGTGGTAGCAACAGATAGCAGGGAACAAACATGGAGGTTCCATACAGTATCTTGACCCTGAGTTTTGGGCAAATTTGGAAAGACCTACAAGTGCCATTTATTTATCATCTCTGGAATAAAAAGTGGTTTCTTTTCAGTATTTACACATCTCTTTTGTAATTCCAGCACCTTCTTGCTGGCATCCCAGGTTGCCCTTGTAGGTGGAGAGCCTGCTTTCCCAGCTTGTTAGTTCTGCTTTGCCTTACATCAGTTGTAACAGAAGTGGAACTGGCACCCCAGGTCCCTGGCCAGCCTTCATTCTGGAAGGTGAGCTAATAGGTCTAAGCCTGGGTGTGAGCTTGTTCTGATTTGGACCCCAGCAAGGATACAATTTTTTCCTTAAACAAGAGAAGCAGGGACCCATTTTCATGAATTTTCTCAGAAAGGATGCACCACTGATTTAATAAATACCATCTCCTTTTCCTCCTTCTGAGTGAGCAACTTTGTTAGTTAACCCAAGGGTTTGCCAAGCTATAAAGATGCTTGCTTTGGTCTCCTGTTTAGCACATGCTGGGGTTTGGGTCTGTTTCTGACAGACTGGGAGGAGCAGACACATTCCAGAGCCCAGAGCCTGGAGTGTTATCTCTTCCCCCACCCCAAATCCTCACCTCCCCTTTATCTCCTTTTACCACCACACAGAGGCCTCCTAGGGAAGTGTAAAGGGAGAGCCTTAAGGGGGGTTGAAGAAAGAAGGTCAAGAAGGGGAGCCCAAAGAAAGATCAGGACAGTTGGGATTTTTAGATTACACCGTTCTGCTATGTCTCGTGTGTTGTGTGTTATATTCTACCAATTTCACATTTGTTGCAGTAATCGACAGTGTGTTCTGTGCACCAGCCAAAGCAGTGTTAAATAAAATCATAAGAAACGCTACCAGGGCTTTGCATGGGTTATTTAATTCTATCAATGATAAACAATGTTAATGTGCAGCATCTCGCCCAGCACAATATCATGTTTCATTTATATATGCTGAGACATATTTAAGCATGAAGGATACTGTTTCCCAACACATATATTTCCCAATGATTATTTAAGACAAGCGTGATAGAAACGGCCGAAATCTCTTTCATACATAAACCTGCACAGATGTACACACAGACTGTCTGTCACACGCAGTTGCACAGCCGGCCAGCCATGTACATATTTTCATCTACATGCTTTCACTGGTAAATGTAAATGTGAATTTAGCTTTATGCCCTTGTGCCCCATTCCAAGTACATGTACCTACAGATAACTTGGGCACAATTTCAGTCTCTAATGCATTTACACATGTTCTATCAAACCCCACATAGATCTGAACACGTACACGTGTAAGTATGTCTAGGCAGCTTCATGCGTCTGCATCCATTTTGCACAAGGTACCCCACCCCTATGCTGTGAATGTCAATTCACTCCCACACTTTATTTAGCCAAGGAACAGAAACTGCCCCAAGATCCTTGGTGGCTAGTGGACAGATTTAGAACTGGAAACTTTCCATGTTTTCCTACTGGAGTCCAGAGGGCAAACTTGGAGGAACAGGGTAGAAATGCCAGCCTTTGTGGGCTCGGATGAAAATGTGAAAGCACAGGGATGTGAGATAGAGTTAGAGATGTGGCTTCTACAGACAGATGCCTCCCCCCCAAAGATCATCTCCTCCTCCTTCTCCTCCTTCTCCCCTTCTCCCCCACCTTGTCTTACTCTGCAGCATGAGTTGGCCTAGACCTCCCTAGTGCAGATTATAGGTCTGCCCCACCACACCCTCCTTAGGACCCCTTCATTTTTTTTGTTTGCTCATTTCAGACATTTCACAGAGACATGTAAGAGTTGGAGGGATAGTGGATCCGCTCCTCTGGTTTTGGTTGTGTTGTATGTGAGCCTAGGTTGCCTCCATTTCTGTATC
Organism: Rhizomys pruinosus; assembly: GCA_009823505.1. Classification (NCBI taxonomy): domain Eukaryota; kingdom Metazoa; phylum Chordata; class Mammalia; order Rodentia; family Spalacidae; genus Rhizomys; species Rhizomys pruinosus. Next base: position 3,660,606 of record VZQC01004974.1, read on the forward strand.
TGTAAAGTGAAATATCAGCCGTTCTCTTCCCTAACTGCAACAGCATAATTGCCTGGAGAGTTTTTGAAAAACACAGGTGCTGAAACTCCAGACCCATCTGATCAGCATCTCCAGAGGGAAGTCCTGAATCTTATTTAAAAAAAAAAAAAAAGCACTCGGGAGGCAGAGGCAGGCGGATCTTTGTGAGTTCAAGGCCAGCCTGGTCTACAGAGTGAGTTCCAGGACAGCTGGGGCTACAGGGAGACCCTGTTTCAGAAAGAAAAAAAAAAAAACCAACCTCCCAGATGATTCCATGTTCAACCAAGGTTGAAAACCACCAGCCAGGATCATCTCTGTGGATTCTTCTACCCCTAAAACTTTAGTCCCAGAGGACATTTTACATATAAAATACCACGCTGAACTCAAAACTCCTCTTCTGACTATTCTAAGCTCACTTACAGATCATTAAAAAGTCATTTGAGGGATGGAGGGATGGCCTAGCGGTTAAGAGCGCCGACTGCTCTTGCAGAGGACTTGGGTTCGATCCCCAGCACCCACATGGCGGCTGAGAACCGTCTGTAACTCCAATTCCAGGAGAACTCCAGTTCCAGGGGAATCCAACACCCTCTTCTGACCTCCGTGGCATTGCACGACACTGGTGCACAGATCTACATGCAGACAATATATTCATACACATAAAAAATAAATAAATAGAATTAAAAAAAAAAGTCATTCGAAGGATCTGGGTGTGGTGGTGAACAGCTTTAATCCCAGCACTCAAGAGGACAAAGCAGGCAGATCTCTGAGTTTCAGGCCAGCCTGCTCTATGTAATGAGTTCCAGGACAGCTGGGGCTACAGGGAGATTCTGTCTTTAAAAGACCAAAAAAATTCAGTTTAGAAAGAGAATCATTGGGGGCTGGAGAGATAACCTAGCGGTTAAGAGCACCGACCGCTCTTGCAGAGGACCCGGGTTCGATCCCCAGCACCCACATGGTGGCTGAGAACCGTCTGTAACTCCAATTCCAGGAGAACTCCAGTTCCAGAGGAATCCGACACCCTCTTCTGACCTCCGAGGCATTGCACGACACAGGTGCACAAACCTACATGCAGACAGTACATTCATACACATAAAAATTAGCCAGGCTAATTTTGTCTCGAAAAGACAAAAAAAAAAAAAAAAAAGAATCATTTTGGATAAACTATATTTACCCTGAAAAAACTCATTCCTGCATGTCTAGCTGTTTGTTTTCTTTTAGTCCTTCTATCTCTCTGACTCATTAGTCCATATGACACATATAGAAATGCTGTAAGTGGGTACCTGATCTACGTTATAGATACCTTTGGCTAGACACATATTTCCTGTCTAGCTTCTCACCTAACCTGCTGGATAATGCTATTTTTAGCAGGGAAAATGAGAAGGCACAGGTCCCGGGTGGAAAGTTCTTTCTCTCCCCCAGCTCTGATTCAGAGAACAGCAGCCCCCAGGCCCATGGCCCAGTTCTAATACTGAAGAAAGCACTGAGCTGCATGTCCTAGAAAGCTGCTCCCAGACCTGGGCCTTCGGGAATCCCGTTTTAATATTCTGCAACAACAGATCCCAGGTAGAGCTGGTCCCTCTAGAAAAACAAATCCACCAAAGGACATTGAGCCAGGCTGAGGCTTTGAAGACAAAGCCTGCTGTCCCTTTCTCCATGTGAGGACATTTAGGAGAAGGGGTATGCCTTTCACTGCAGGCAGATGGAAGGCTCAGTCCTGGGAGGGGTCCACTGCTTCCTCAGTGTTAGCACTCTGTCACACTGATGCTCAGGGTTTCTAAAACTGGTTCTCTTTCCCACAGTCTCCCTCTCTTCCTTTAGCCATCTCGTCCAGGCGTTCTAGACCAGGTTGAAATTTCTTTTTCCTCCTATCTCTTTACCCACCTTCCTTCTTTCCTTCCTTCCTTCCTTCCTTCCTTCCTTCCTTCCTTCCTTCCTTTCCTTCCTTCCCTTCCTTCCTTCCTTCCTTCCTTCCTTCCTTCCTTCCTTTTTCCTCCCTCTTCTCCCTCTTTCTTCCCTCCCTCCCCTCCCTCCTCCTCCCTTCCTTCCTTTCCTTCCTTCACTTTCTTTCTTTCTCCATCCTTTCCTTCTTTCTTACTGGAGGAAGGAAGCCAGGGATTTGCATGTGCTAGGCAAGCACTCTACCACAGAGTTATACACCCAGGCTGGACCACTCTTTTTTTTTTTTTTTCTTTTTTGGTCTTTTAGAGACAGGGTCTCCCTGTAGCCCCAGCTGTCCTGGAACTCACTCTGTAGACCAGGCTGGCCTTGAACTCACAAAGATCCGCCTGCCTCTGCCTCCCAAGTGCTAGGATTAAAGGTGTGCGCCACCACCCCCGGCTGGACCACTCTTCTTTAGGAGCATTGTACCAATATGGTTGTTGTTACTTCTCTGTCCAGGTAAGCCTGGGCTTAGTGACTGGGCCTGAGGGAGGACCTGGGAGGTCTGGGCTCTGGTGCCTTTGGGCACTTCTATTTGCTTTCCATTACTGTTCCCTCCCCCTTTTTTTTTTTCTCCTCCTTCCATTTCCTTTTATCTCTTCCCTTGATAACATTTTGAGTCAGGCTTTGGTCCTTGAGTAAGCCTATACAGAACAGGGAGAAGTTGCTAGCCACAGGGACATCTCAGTCCCAGACAGTCCAGATCCCCTCTCTCCCTTCCTCTCTTGCCCCCTGCAGGGCCTGGTACTAAGGAGGTAGTCCTGAGATGGTACAGGAGCTTTGGATCCTAAATCCAGATCCAGGGAGCCCCTTCCCAGGGCTGCCTTCTCTGGGCCTGGGCAGCATCATACCCTAGGGTGCCCTGGGATGTGATGGATTCCCCAGTCACCTTCAAAGGGTTCAGCATTTGTTTGCAGTGTGGACCTTGAATCCTGCTCTGATCATAAATGTTGTTTATTTTGACGAGGACCTACTGAAAGGGAGCTGTGGGGCAGGGAGGGCAAAGAGGAATATCTGTGGGGCAAGATCATAAAGCTATTAGCAGGATAGGGTTTGTAGGGGTCATAGGATCATAGACATTTTCTAGCTGGAAGGAACACAGGCCATCAGGAAGGTCAGAGATGGTCATTATGTCATCAAGAGGCCTCTGGAGGCCACACGGGGCTGGGGTGGGGGCTTGGAGCCTCTTATGGAGACAGGGTGTGGGGCATGACCCCCCAGTAACCTTCTACCAGGTGGGGGAGGCCAGGGGCTGCTAAGCATGATGGATTTGCCCTCCTGTGGAGAAGAACCAATTGCTAGGCTATATACTAGAGCCTCTTACTCTGGGGAATGGGCACAGCTATTGGGTAAAGAATTTTGCCTCCACTGTTATTTACTAGGCAGTTTATATATACGAGGTACTGTGCTTCATGTTCTTCCGGGACCTTGTCTTACTCAATCTTCAATCTTCAAGACAATTCTGGAAAGGTGTTTTTAATCTTTATTTTGAAGCTAAGAGAAGAGAAATGGTTTGTTCAAGGCCACACAGCAAGTGAGTAACAAGACTAAGATTAGACCTTGGACTTAGATTTCTTTTCTCTTTCTTGGTGGTGCTAGGGATTGAATCCCAGGTCTTGGAAATATGAAGCACATGCTACATACAGGAGCTAATATACATCAAGCAGCAATACTTGGGATTCTTTAAGCTCAACTCCCCCTTCCCTTCTGCCATGCACTATGGTCGAGTTCTCTGTAGCCTTCGAGACCAAATGGGAGTAGGCTTCTCTTCCCTGTAAAGCACATGCTAGCCTACAGAAAGCTCAGGAGCAAATTTCCTTGTAGGCCAGTACATCAGAGACTCTGACTTCTTTCAGATCCTGGCACAGACCCGGCTCTTACTCTGCAGAGAACTTTCTGTCACAAGTCTACCCAGTCGGAAGCCATCCTCCTTGTCTTTCGTTGCTGTGTGACTCAGATCAAGCCACTTCCCCTCTCTGAGACATACTTTCTGGATCCATCTCCAGGCCAAAGGTCTTTGGTGGAAGATGGGGGAAGAGGTGGTGGCTGATTCCTTTTGTACCCCTCATTTTGTGTCACAGCTGGGGAGAGATGAGAATTGGTTTTGCCTCTAAACCTAACTTGGATCACAACAAAATATGTCAAAAGCAGACAAGGCAAGGCAAGGCTTGCTCAGATTCCTGCTGAGAACACGAAGGGCTGAGTGCCATGGCGAAGGCTGGGCCATGCAGAGGCAGCTTAGGCCGAGTTCCTCTCTGATCTCTTGGCTGTGTAATCCAGTTGCTCAGAGAATGTAAAATCCCATTCTCCTCCCTCACAAAGGCCTCCTAATACCCCTGCCAGCTTTGGGCACTAATCTGCCAGACGTCACTCTGTGAGCAGGTTGCCAAGGGTCCCCATTCCAGCTGCCCATCGGTCTGGTTGTTGAGAGACCTCCTCTCCTCTGGCCTGAGAACATCAGAGAAACAAATGAGCCTTGCTGGAGAGCAGAGAATCTGTGGAGATTCTCTCCCCTGGAGAGGGCACAGGAGCTCAGGATGGAGGGAGCTAAGTGGAGAACTGGGTGCCTGGACTGAGGTGCCTAGGCGGGGTGTCTTAAGAAGCAGCCCATCATTCTACCCACCATCTCCCTTTCCTTTTCACTCAAAGACAGCCCCTCCCACACCTTCGCCTCCCCCACCTCCTCACTTTCTCCCATCCATCCACCCAGTGCTGACAGCTGCCCTGCCGGTGAACTCCTGATCCTCCTGCACTGGAGACAGGGCAGGGGCTCTGGCCAGAGCCCCCCCACACACACTCAACCCTTATGCATGTGTGCCTAGGTGCCTCTGAATCAGACCAAAGAGAAGAAAATGAGGAGCTAAAGAAACACACAGAAGAACCAGGAAGAGGAAGACAAAGAAGAAATGGGATGGAGGGTTAGCTCAATGGCAGAGAGCTTGCTTAGCATGTTTGAGGCCCTGGGTTTACTTCCCAGCAGTGGGAGGGACGGATGGAGAGAAAGAGAAAGGGAGGAGGAAAAAGGCTATGGAAGAGGAAAAGGGAAGACTTGGAGGAAAGAAGAAAAGCCGAAAAGGGCCGGGCGTGGTGGCACACACCTTTAATCCTAGCACTTGGGAGGCAGAGGCAGGCGGATCTTTGTGAGTTCAAGGCCAGCCTGGTCTACACAGTGAGTTCCAGGACAGCTGGGGCTACAGGGAGACCCTATCTTGAAAAGACCAAAAAAAAAAAAAAGAAAAGCCGAATAAGGCCAGGTGGCGCACACCTTTAATTCTAGTCCTAGGGGAGCAGTGGCAGGCAGAACTCTGAATGCAGGGCCAACCTGGTCTGCATAGCAAGTTCCAGGCCAGCTGGGACTACATAGTGAGCCCTGTCTAAAACAAAAACAAAACAAAAAGCATAAGATGGAAAAGCAGGAAGATAAATGAGGAAAGGGTGAGGGGAGCGCAGGCAGAGGTGGAAAGCTGGGAGCTGGGCTCTCAGTGGCTGAAGACAGGGTGCTGAGGGCCTGCGGGGAGCAGCTAGGGCATCTCTCAGTGCAGCAGCGGATGAATGAGACGAGGCCCTGCTCCCATCTGTGGCACCTGGTCCTCCCTCTGAAACAGGTCGACCGGTCCTATCCCACAGGCCATGGGGGTGGCTGCCAGGCTGCAATCAGAGGCTCTCCTACGTGAGGGAACCCTCCCCCCTGGGAGGGGCCTGCCAGTACCTCTGTATCTCCCTCCTGTCCACTTACTCACCTTGGTTACTAAGGGGGATTGCTTCCAATTGTAGGATTTCCTATTGTGATGGCCTGAGCTTGGAGAGAAGACGTGATCACAGCCACATTGTGAACCAATGGGGAGTCTGGCCTTGCTAACCACACAGGCAAAGACAAGGACAAGAGGTATCATTTCATGCAGAGCCAGCACTCAGTGGTCCCTCTCCTGGGAACATTGCCATCGAGTTCTTCATCTTGGATAAGGGGACATTTGTGCTGTGTGGTAACTACTGTATTCTGAGGCATTACACTCTTCTCAATCTTCACACATATCCTGTCAAGTTGAAAATCTTCACCCTGCATTTAAAGAGAAATAAAAGTAAGGCCCAGAGAGGTTAAGTAGCTTATAGAAAGGCACACAGCTAGGAGTCAGAGCTGATATTCCCTCAAAGTACATGTTGTTGAATTTCTTGTGTCTTTGTGATCTCTCTCTCTCTCTCTCTCTCTCTCTCTCTCTCTCTCTCTCTCTCCCTTACACATGGTGGGCAAATGCTTTGCTACTGGGCTACAGCCTCAGCCCTACCAGGTTCCATTTTGGGGGCTGATGGCTAATGCTCTTTCCTTCTACTCCCACCAACATTAACCCAGGATTAAATCTGAGATTCCCCCAGAGGGGTCCAGTTGGGTGGACCCCTCTTACCATGGCTTCCAGTTCCCCATAAAGACCCCACAAGGGCGAGAGTAAGGCCTCCTGAGATGCCATCTGATTGATGTGACAATATTGTTATTTTATGGGATGGGCCAGAGAGGTGTCAGGAAGCAAGTTCGCTGTAAATCTCCCGTCTCTGCCCCCCTCCCACTGCACGCCCTTCTGGGGATTTATGGTGGAATCCATTCAGAGCTAAAGACATGGAGCTTGAATTTAGGCCTGAGGTGGGAAGGTAAGGGACAATACAGCCTCTGGGATCTGCTAACATACACAGGAACACTACCTGCCCAGACAGTCTCATAAGCCCCAGGTATGCAGTCCTCAAAATCCTTATGTAGATCCCCACAGGCAGCCGCACGCCCGCAGCCCTTACCCACAGGGGAACCGGTTACATGCAGGGCTCCAATGAAGGTGTGTCCACATGCGCTCCTTCACTGGTTGGCATGAGTTTCTGAAGGAAAACCTAGGACTAGAGGTGAGACTGCTTGCAATGACTTTGAGGAAGAAGGTGAAGCTCCCCAGGGGGAAAATGGATCATCGAACAACCAAAAAGGAAGTGGCTCCCCAGTCCTCATGAGATAGCAGGAGTGGGGAGGTGTCAGCTCAAAACTGGGTCTCTGTCCCTAGCAAGCAGGCCCCCCACCAGGCTTCTGGGTGAGCAGAGACTACCTGGAGACGGCCAATGCAGACCAGGCACCCTCTCCTCTTCTCTCTCCTCTGGTCACTGTTGGGAGTTTTCACAGCTGGGGCTGTTGAGCTGTTCTGCTATCCAGAGATGAGCTTAGCTCTGCAGTTCAGAGGTCAGAACATGTGGGCTACAGTCAGAGGCCTGGAGGAGAGAGGGAGAAAGGAGAGGAGAGTGGAACAGAGAGAAGGAAAGGGTTCATTCAGTAGAGGAGGAAGGAGAAGGAAGATCCTTCTAGACTTGTCCCCTCATGCAGACCTCTCCCCCTGCTAAGCTCCTCAGCTCCTTCATCCCAAGTACTGGTGACCACCTTCCACAGTGGCCTTGATGCTTACTAGCTGACGACTGTTCCCTGGGAATTCCTCCAAACAGCCATGGCCCTTGGAGGACACATCTTGTCACCTACATTCCTCCTATAATGCTCAGGGAATCTTGGCTAAAGGAATGCAGGGTAAAAGGAAGGGGAGATCACTCCTCAAATGTCTACCAAGGGGCTCCCCACCTCATCCTCTCCCTACTGCCCTCCTAGCTGTGAAGCCAGGGCTGTGTGCTCTGTCTCAGACTGAATATATGGAATTATCTATTACAATACTTCAATATTTATTACATTGATTTCTCTTTAAATGCTTTGTAAATCATAGCAAAAAATAATGGCCTTCCAACAGAGAGTCATATACCGTAATCAACTGGAAGAAAGTCGGCATTGTAATTTAAAAAAAAAAAAATCCTTGTGTGAGTCTCTCGCTTAAATTAAGAGACAGGACGTGATTCAAATAATAAAATCCAAGTAAGGCTGGTTTTTCTTGGCAAATTAGCAGAGGTTTTAACTGGAACTGAAAAGGTGTTAAGGTGGAACACTGACCTTATTAGACCTTAATTATTTTCTGTTGTTACATTCCTGAAGTCAAGGGCTTTTTCCCCTCTCCAAGTGTCCACAGTAAGCCCCATCTCAGGAACTTTGGCTTAGAGAGAAATCACTTCTCAAGAGGCATTAGTAGATAAAAACAGACACTTCCTCAGTGACCCTTTTCTCTATCATAGAGTTTTCAGGGTGCCCAGAATTGCTGGTTTCGAGGCCATCCCCTTATCGTTGAAAGCTGAGGATCTAGCTGGGCCTGGTTACAAAGGCTTGTAATCCCAGCCACTTGGGAGGCTCAGGCAGGTGAATCACAGGTTCAAGGCCAGCTTGGCCAACAAGTTAGTGAGAACTTATTACAAAATAAAACATAAAAAGAAGGTCTGGTAGAGATAGAGCACTTGCCTAGCAAGTGTGAGGCCTTGGGTTCAATGCCCCATAAGGCACACACACACACCCCACAAGAAGGATAAAAATTCATTCACTTGTCCCCAGTCTAGCATCTGTCTAGGCTGTTCCAGCAGCATTTTTCCAGCCAAGGAGGGGGGAAAGAATATGTATGCATACATGTCTGTTGACTTGGGGGACATGGCAAGTACCCTCGTCTTTCACTGCAATCTTCCTACCCCATCTTCCATGCCCCACACAAGCCCAAAGCTAGCCAAGCCCAGGCCAAGATACCCACACTTGGAGAGAGGAACATGGAGCCCATGCCAGTCCCTCTCAATGGAGTAAATGAGTGGTCAAGCACTGTGCCTAGTACACAGTGGGTATCCTACACTGGTATTACTTATACTGAAAGGAACAGCAGGTAAAAGGCTCTTTCCACTTGCTTCCAACCACCCCATAGCCTTCCCCACTGGTTATGAGGTGAGGGCAGAGGTAGAAGAGAAATATTGACTCCCAAAGGGCTCCAGTGTGGATGCTCATTCCACGGCTCCATGCCACTTTCTCCATGACAACCCCACTGATCTCTGTATTCAACGTCATTAGCTCCATTCCTCCTGCTGGCTTTCAAATATAGATTTGATTAAAGGGAGAAAAAGGCTTCTTGGGGAATCATGTCTGGTTCCCAGACAGTGGTTATCACTGTTCAGATGAAGGTCATATGGAACAGAGACCTGGAAGGAAAGGACTGCAGGTAGGTGGGAGCAGTAAGCCACCAGGGTCAGGCGAAGCTAAGGGACCGTGGGCATATTCTATAAAGCAGGGCCAATGTTCTACAGAGGACAGCCCCAAATCAAGACTATCAGGTTCAAACAGATTTTAGAGGCCATCTCAGCAGACTTTCTTGCTTTCAGACTACCTAGAAGGTAGTCTGAACAGAGGGTCCAAGGCAGCAATGGCGGGGGAGGGGTGTCTGGGCAGAAGCTGATGGGGAGTGGCATGGCTGAGTCCTGAAGGATCCCTGGGACTTTGTGCAAAAGTCCACCACTGGGCTTTTGCAAGAGTGGGCCAATCTGTGTCTGGCCAGCTGGAACGACCCTTTCTGCATTCTATTTGTATCTCTCATGGCTCAGAAAGGCTATATGGGTAAAGGAGAATGCATCAGGCGGGGTCAGGGGTCTGGGCTCCAGTTCAGCATGACCTGTGTGACCGAGGAAGCATTTCCCCTTTCTAAACCCATTTCCTACCTTTCCCATTTATATCACAGCAGGCAGTGATAAGCATTAGTAGGCTGGCCATGCTGATAGCTTTGTAAACTGTGAAGAAGCCAGGTATGGCAGCTCATGCCTGTAATCCCTGTACTTAGGAGGCTGAGGGAAGCAGGGGTCACGAGTTAGAGGCCAGCCTGGTATACATAATAAGACCTTGTTTCAAAAAAATAAACTGTGAAGCTCTGTCCAGGTGGGAGGGATTGGGACTGATGTGGTCAGTCTGGATGTCTGAAGCAGATATAGAGAAGACGATTTAGACTTTATTTGTGGACCTAGGCTGAGCTGATGTTTGCCCACTTTTATTGTAGTTTAAACTCCAATTTTTCTTTCCTCTCCCTTCCCCCGCCCCAAGGGTTGAACTCAGAATCCTGTGCATGCAAGGCAAGCATTCTATCACTGAGCTGCTTCCCTAGGCCCAAGTCCACATTCTGTCACACTAAAGAATAGGACAGGGGAAGGAGGTTAGTCTTTCCAGTAATATAACTGTAACATAGTATTATGGACTGCAGATATGGTTCTGTTGGTTAGGTATCTGCCATACAAGCATGAGGCCCTGAGTTCAGATCCCCAGCAACCACTTAAAAATAAGGTATGAGCCAGGTGTGGTGGCACATGACTTTAATCCTAGCACTTGGGAGGCAGAGGCAGGCAGATCTCTGAGTTCAAGGCCAGCCCGGTCTACATAGCGAGCTCCAGGCCAGCTGGGACTAAAGAGAGACCCTGTCTCAAAAAGACCAAAAA
>VZQC01004974.1:3681324-3758859 GCA_009823505.1 Rhizomys pruinosus
TTTTTTTTTTAATTTTATTTATTTCCGTATGTGTATGAATGTATTGTTTGCATGCAAGTCTGTGCACCCGTGACGTGCAATGCCGCGGAGGTCAGAAGAGGGCGTCGGACTCCCCTGGAACTGGAGTTCTCCTGGAATTGGAGTTTCAGACGGCTCTCGGCCGCCATGTGGGTGCTGGGGATCGAACCCGGGTCCTCTGCAAGAGCGGTCGGCGCTCTTAACCGCTAGGCCATCGCTCCAGCCCTACACCTGGTATTCTTAACTCAAGCCATCGGGCTTGGCAGCAAGTACCTTTACCCAATGAGCCATCCCACAGGCCCTTCCTATCCCCCAATTTTTTTGGGAAAGGGACTCACTATATATTCCTGGTTGACCTGTATATAGACCAGGCTGTCCTTGAACTCACAGAGATCAGCCTGCCTCTGACTCCCAAGCACTGCTGCCTCCGCTGTGCTGGGATTCAAGATGTGTGCTAGCACACCTGGCTGTCTTTCATTTTTTGAAACAGGGTCACATGTAGCCCGGAATGTTCTAGAATTTACTAGGCAGCTAAGGATGGCCTTGGACCTGTGATCTTCCTGTCCACTGCTAGGATTACAGGCATGTGTCACCACACCTGGCTTATTCAGTCCTGGGGATTGAACCCAGGGCCCCTTGCATGCTAGGCAAGCAGAATAGCAATTGAGCTGCATCTACAACCCCACGTAAATGTATATAAACATCTCCTGTCTATCAAACTGCTTTGGAGACAGAGATAGCTTCTGGACCTCCTTCCCCATCCATCATCTCACCTGTGCAAGTGCCAGCTGCCCATCAAGCTTGGCCAGGAGTGCTTCTTCACAAAGTGGTCATTCCAAGTCCTCCCAGTTGCTGCCTTCCTCACTGGACAGGGTTCTGCTGAGTTCTTTGCTGTACTGGAGGAATGCACTCCTCTGATCCACTGGCTCTAGGAGGCAGAGCCCTCTCCTCGTCCTTCCAGGGGAGGTTACAGCAAACTAAAATCCTTCCACCCTGGGCACCTCCTGCTACTTCCTGTCTTGAAGTGAACTAATGAATGAACTGTGCTCTGCCTGTCTTCCACATCACAGCTCTAAAGACTTTTTTTAACTGTGCTAATTTTTTTTTGAAAAATTTTAGAAAATGATGGTACATACCTATAATCCCAATACTCAGGCAGTAGAGACAAAAGGATCAGGAGTTAAAGCTCAGCCTCAGCTACATAAAGGTTTTGAGTCTAGCCTGGGTGGGGTACAGAAGACCCTGGCTCAAAAGAAATTGTGGTAAAGCATACATAATAAAAATTTGGTATTTTCTCCATTTTAAGTGTACAGTTTAGTGGCATCAAGTATACTCACCTTGTGTAATGATCACTATCAGCTCCAGAACTTTCTTATCGTCCGGAACTCTCTGCCCATGAAACTCTAGCTTCTCCTTTCTCCCGTGCCAGCCCCTGGCGACACCAGAGAACTTCCTCCACGTGCTGACTTTTCTAGACCTCACAATAGATTAATCCTTTTGTGTCTGATTTTTTTAAAATGAATTTTTCCCCTTGGGACAGGGTCTTCCTCTGTGGCTCAGAATGACTTCTTTCTCTTCCTGCTTCAGCCGTCTGTCAGGATAACAGGCATGCCTACCATGATTTCTTTTTCCCAGAGATAGGATCTCTTTGTGTAGCTCAGAATAACCTTGAACTCCTGATCCCTCTGCCTAGGCCTGCTGAGTGCCAGGATTACAGGCATACCTACCATGACCAAATGATCTTTCTCCTCTGCCTTCTTTTGGATACAGGATCTCATAGCCTCGAATACCTGTACAGTCAAGGGTGTCCTTGAACTTCTGATCCTCCTGTCTCAACCTCTTGAGTGCTGAGATTACAGGCATGTACCACCAGGCCCAGTTTGTGCAATGTTAGTGACTAAACCCAAGGCTTCGTACAGGCTAGGCAGGTGCCCTACTGAGTTACATCTAGTCCTCCAGAGGTATCTCTCTCTCTCTTTCTCTTTTTTTTTTTACATCTATACATCTATCTATCTATCCATCCATCCATCCTGTGTATGTGTGTGTTGCATTGTATGTCGAGGTCACATGATAACTTGTGGGAGTTACTTCTCATCTTCTACCATGTGGGTTCTTGGGTTTGAGCTCAGGACCTCAGGCTCAGTGGGAAAAGGTGTGTGCCACTGAGCCATTTCACCACCCCCTCCCGTGATACTTCTTTTTTTAATTACTTATCAATTTATTTTTATTTTATGTGTTTGTTTGGTCTGCATGTATGTAAGTGTACCACCTGCATGCAATACTCACAGAGGCTATGAAAGGGTGTTGGATCCCCTCCTGTCATGAGGGTCCTGGGAATCAAACTGGGATCTTCTTCCAGAGCAACCAGTGCTCTTAACCGCTGAGCCATCTCTCCGGCCCCCAGGGTATTTCTTTACTGAGGTTTACTGGACTGCCAGTTTTAGCCACTTGCTTTCCTAGGCCCCGTTTATTCATTCTCCTCCCTCTAATAACTGTGACAACCCAAACATACCCTCCTCGTGTGTCTAGCCTCCCCAGGTTGGGTGGGGTTTGAAAGCCGTGCAACTGTGAACATAGTGCCTGGTACACAGTGGAGACTCCGTGACAAGAATGTGCTGCAGCCGTAGCTTTGCCCTGGTCCTTCAAGGTGTTTATGGGTGACTGGAAAATTTGTGGACTGCTCCTCTGGCCTGCATCCCTGGATGTTCTGAGCCAGCAGAGGACTCTGAGCCTCCAGAAATGTGTCAGCATGGGGCATTTTCCATCTCCCAGCATGGCCTCCTGACAGTGGCCACTGGTAGGTTTCCAGGCCTGACATTTCGAACATGCAATGCCATATGTATTGCCCCTCTCAGGTAATTATCACATAAAATTAAGCTAGTCTTGTACATGAAACCAGCAATTAGCCAGGGATTGAAGGTCAGGGAGAGCTCGTTTATAGAGTCGCTAGCAAAATGTTAAGTGGAAGTGTGTGTCAGATGGGCCAGGAGGCTGGATTAGCTGGGGTCGCAGCCATGGACTGGCGAGCAGAGGAGACTCCCAGCTCGGCAGCCGGCACAGCAGGAGGAGATGGCGGTTGACACCTCACACTCCTCTCCTCCTGCTCTCAATCTGGGGCCCAGCTTTGAAGGGAAAGTCGCCAAGCTTGCTAAGTCCCAGTGCGCACCAAGACCGTTTCCCACTCCATCTGGAAACCTGCTAGAGCCTGTCCCAAGACCTGTGTGTCAGTCCCTCCTCCTGCCTGTCCGGTAACACTTCACACCAGAGGAGCCTCCGCATCTGCGGTGGGCGCCTGAAGATAGGACGTCTGTGAACAGCTCCGAAACTTTGCATGTAATATTCACTTGGCTTTCAATGCTTTTCCCCCTTTTCCAACTGCTTCATCATTAGCCTAGAAATGTTCTAGTTCTCTTCTAAGAATCCCAGGCTTCACCAGGCATGCTGTCTCCCAGCAGGGATGCCTGTACTCCCAGCACTTGGGAGGCTGAAGCAGGAAGACCACAGGTGTAAAGCCACCCTAGGTTACACAGCAAGGTCATGGTCAATCTTAGGGCTGGGGAATATATTTCATTTGGTTGAATACTTGATCAGCATGCATGAATCCCTAGGTTCAACACCAACACTGCATGAGCTAGGTATAATAATACATTCCTGTAATCTCAGCACTGGGAATGTGGAGCAGAGGGACTGAAGTTCAAGACCAACCTCAGCTATATAATGAGTTTGAGATCAGCCTAGACTACATGAAACCTTGTCTTAAGAAAAAAATCAGGCCAGCAAGATGGTTCAGTGGCTTTTTTTTTTTTTTTTTTTTGGTTTTTATGAGACAAGGTCTCCCTGTAGCCCCAGCTGGCCTAGAACTTACTCTGTAGACCAGGCTGGCCTTGAACTCACAGAGATCCACCTGCCTGTCTCCCAAGTGCTAGGATTAAAGGCATGCACCACCACGCCCAGTTATGGTTCAGTGGCTTTTAAGGCATTTTTGAAGCCCAATGAAGTTGAGTTCAGTCCTCAGAACCCACATGGTAGAGGGAGAGAACCAGCTCCTGCAAATTATTCTCTGACCTTCATACACATGCTGTGCATGGGCAACCACACCTATCACACACATGCCAAATAAATAAATAAATAAATGTAAAAATAGCCTACCAATATAAGAACTTGGTTTCAAAAATCTAAAAATAACAGCCGGGCGTGGTGGCACACGCCTTTAATCCTAGCACTCAGGAGGCAGAGGCAGGTGGATCTTTGTGAGTTCAAGGCCAGCCTGGTCTACAGAGCGAGTTCCAGGACAGCTGGGGCTACAGGGAGACCCCGTCTCAAAAACACCAAAAAAAAAAATAAAAAAAATCCAAAAATAAATAAGTAAATAAGGTTAAAATGAGAATTTCAGGCTCCATTTCTCCAAGAGCTTTTCAGACACTTTGCTTATGAAGGAGAACTTGCTGACTCTGTATTGTGTGTTCTACAGTGGCCCTGACAGTCTGTGACAGTCTGTAGGTGAATCTTGTGTCTCCTCTGCTGGGCTGTGATTTGCCTAGCTTTCCAACATTAGCTGCTGAGTACACACCTGAAGGACACTCGTATCTGTCACTGGTTTCTGCTCTGTGGTTTTTTTCACATCTGCTTTGTAGCCGTGATGAGATGTCACCTTCTCCACGAAGTTTTCCTGATTCCCTTCTCTGGAAGACTCCATCATGCTGTCTGTGTTTCCACGGTACCTTGTGTGTGTGGTTTCATACCAGCCTATTCATGTGTCTATGTGTCTATGGCTACAGGTCCAGGAGTACCATTAACTCTGAGTCAAGCAACAAATGTGCTTAATCACTCAATAGAGGTATGAGATTCCTCAGTGAGGACTCTAGATTTAGAGTCTGGGTCCTAGATTCTATTGGTGATACACACCTTTAATCCCAGCACTTGGGAGGTAAGGCAGGTGGGTCACTGTGAGATTGAGGCCAACATGGTCTACATAGGGAGTTCCAGGCCAGCTGGGGGCTACAGAGAGACCCTGTCTCAAAAAATAAAAGGTAGGGAGCAATTGAAGACACTGAGTGTAGACTTCTGGCCTCTGCACCCAAACATACACAAGTTTACCTACGTACCGCACCCGTGCGCGCACACACTCAAACCACACACAAGTATAATCATAAACTGGATGTGGTAACAAATGCCTATAATCCCAGCATTCAAGACATAGAGGCAGGCAGATGAGGAGTTTAAGACCATCTTCAGTTACATAGTGAGTTTGAGACCAACCTGAGCTATAGGAGACTCTGTGTCAAAAAATGAACAAACAAACAAAAAACAAAGCAAAACAAAATATCCACATGCTTTTAATGGTTCCCAAGTATCTATAAAGTCCATATTCCTTGTCCTGAGTCATGAGGTCTGATTGCTTGACCCCAATACAACCCCAGTGCCTTTTCATACCACCTTGCCACAGACTATGGAGCTTCTTGCTCTTCGTGCACCTGTTCATTCCACCCTGGCTCTTACACTATGGTCTTTGGAAAACCAAGCACACATTTTCCTCCATGGCCACATCAAGTCACACCTTCTCTTTATCCAGGAGGGTTTCCTCCAAGTCCCCAGTTGGAAGTAACTTTCATTCTTGTCTAGGTTTCTCTTTGGGCAGTTAAGTTTAACTTTGTGTTAAGACTGTTTCCATGCCTGAAGACTGATCTCCCTAGCAGTAGGGAGAAAACAAGATGCAAGTTTGATTGGTTGCATGTCTGCAGACCCATTCATAGGCCAGGCACACAGCAGGGACTCATGAAACACTGAAGGCATGACTATGCTTAAGTCTGGGTGGCCGGTGGACAGTCTATGTGGCATTGTACAGTATGAGCCGTCATTGGGATGTCCACCCTCACTGAGGAAGAGCCGTTGTCACCCCTCACTGCACAAAGCTCTTGCAGGGCCTTCTGGATGGTGGCTCAGCATGAGCCCACTGTAGCCCGTCCACGCCCACCAGCCTGGCAGCAGAAGAGGGCCCGACGTGACCAGACAGTGATACATCCACATTCCAGACAGGTGAAGTATGCCTGGGAGGTCACAGGTCTGGCTCCCTGGCCCACCTGCATGCAGTCAAGCTTTACAGCTCCCCTCCCCCATGCTGACCTGGAGTTCGAATCCTCCAAAGCCTCCCAAAGTGAGACTTTGCAGAACAGCAAGTCTCTAATGCGAGGGCCTCATCTGTGTAGCAGAAATGGCAAGACTTGCTTTCAAGCCACTGCCAGGGCTGGAGAGGAGGTCTGGGAAGGGCCTGCTGAAGCCTGGCATCTGGCAGGTTCTCAGAGGCTGATTTTCCTGCAAGCCAGCGTTGCCAAGCCGCAGACACGCGGGAAGCCACATCAGCCCAAGCTTAACCTAGAAAGGCAGATGTATTGCCAAAAATCCCATATGCCAAGCAGCACTTGACTGCAAAGCCAAACAGATTTTTTTGGCTCAACCCTTGTCTGTGGTTACTATGCCAAATTTAATGCTCTGTTGGTGAGAACCACAAACCTGCCCAGGCTGTGGCAGGTGTGGTGACTTCTGTGTGCATGGATCTGTGCATACAGACATACGAATGTGTGTACTTCCTTTGTGTCAGTGTGCACACACACTTACATACATGGGGACTCCTTGCAGCTATGCATGTGAGTGTGCACATGTTCACACACAGCCACATGTTATTGGGCTGTTCACATACAGCCACACACTGGGACAAACTAGCACACAGTGCCCCCCAAACAAAGGCTGGTTAGAGAAATGCCAGGGGGCAGGGGAAGGTATAAAAAAGGGAGAAAAAGGAAACCAGACACAATGGTGGAGTCCTGGAGTCTGCTCTACTTGGGAAGCTGAGGCAGGAGTAGTGTATAAGCCAAGAGTTCAAGGTCAGCCTGGGTAACATAACAAGGCCTTATCACAAAAGCACACCAATTTAAAGACTCAAAGGGAGGTGTGTGTGTGTGTGTGTGTGTGTGCACACGCGCGCACGCGCGTATGTGTAAAAGATAGTAGAACGTGGTGGCCAGTGTGCAAATCCCAGCCCTCTCTTGGATTTGAATTGTAACAATTCCCAGCTCGTCGCCTTGGGCAACTCCTTCACCTATTCCTGCCTGTTTCTCACCTATCGGTTGAAGATTATAATGGTAGCAAATATTGATCAGGATGGTTGGGGGAGATGAGTTGAAGTGTGAAGTACTTAATGGGGTCTTAAAGAAAGTCTTGTAGAAGTAGAGAAGAGGGGCTGGAGAGATGACCTAGCGGTTAAGAGCGCCGACCGCTCTTACAGAGGAACCGGGTTCGATCCCCAGCACCCACATGGCGGCCAAGAACCGTCTGAAACTCCAATTCCAGGAGAACTCTAGTTCCAAGGGAATCTGACACCCTCTTCTGACCTCCGCGACATTGCACGACACGGGTACACAGACTTGCATGCAGACAGTACATTCATACACATACAGAAATAAATAAAAAAATAAATAAAAAAAAGAGGAAAAAAAGAAGTAGAGAAGAGAGAAGGTCTCTCCTCCAAGGCTTTCCTCATCCTCTCTTGACTCCCTCTCAGATGCTAAGTCTCAGGCTCTTTCCCTCCTCTCCTGTATCATTTCCCTAACCTGTCCCCAACAATATCCTGGTCTCTGCCAAACCCAGTCCAGGCTCAGAGAGCACCTGCTGCTGGCAGGGGGAAGAAAAGCCAGAGGGAGCAGGAGGAGGTGGAGACACGGCTCTGAAAGCTCGCCCCTCCTTCTGTTTCCCTAGCCCCCTGCTCCCAGAGGCAGGGGGTTGGGGGGCAGTGGTCGCACTCCAAAGAACAGACAATCCCAGCCATTCCCTGGTGGGCTTAGGGGTCAGGCCCCTCCTCACTCCATCTGCCCCTGCAGCAGCCTGTACTATCTGGTCTGCCAGCCGAGCCTGGTGGAGCCCAGCAGGTGGGGACCCCAGGCCAGACCAGCTCTGGCCGGGTTGGGGGTAGGAACAGCCACAGTACAGGGTCTGTTGTGTATTTTCCATATCTCTGCTTTCTGTGCCCTGGTCTCTCCCAGTCCTGAGGCTCTGACTCTCTCCTCTGCCAGCCACTCTGGCTGTCTTGTCTCTGCCCCCACCTGCCCTGAGTCTCCTGCCAGCTCCAGGCGCAAGAGCATCAGGCCCTGTCAATCTCAACTACATGAAGTCCTCTGGCCCCCTGGGTTGAAGGCCTGCAGCCCCAGCACCTAGAGGGGCTGTCTGTTTGTTCTGGCCACCGGGGCCCAGCCCACCTTTCCCTTTCATCCTCTGCATCGTGGCTCCAGTGCCCCTCCCACTCCTATGCCCCTCTCTACCCAGGCCTTGGCTGGAGGCTCATAGTGAAGCTGTCCCCCACCCCACACACTGGGAGGTGGAGAATCACCATGGCAACCAAGAAAGTCTCCCCCCCCCTTCCTGTCTTGGTTTCACAGAAGGGGCTGGAGGTCTAGGGGTGGGGTAGGAGCCCTCAGGGATCCAGGACTAAGAATGACAGAGGGACAGGACTACCCAATGGGACATTTGTGAGAGCCTGTCTGGGTTGAGGGATCTCAGATCTTGGATGTAGCCAAGTGTGTTCTCGTGGGGGCATAGCCACCAGATGAGTTCCCCTGTGGGTAGTGATTCACCTGATAGCTCATCAGACACAGAACCTCAGATCTCATCCTAGACCTGCTCCAGAGTTGAGTCTTGGGACTTGTACTTTAAAGATTTCTTCTAAGAAGTTCCTCTGCTACCAAAACCAAGGAGCCACCAGGACACCGAAGGCTGGAGTGCCACAGGCCTGTGTCTGAATCCTAGCTCGATGGTGCAAAGTCAGGTGCAACGCTGTGGTCTCCCCGAGGCTCAGCACTCAGTTCTGTCCAACGGGGTAACGTGCCAGCTGTAGAGAGCAACCTGAGAACTGCCCTTATCCTGCACGTAGCTTGGGTACCTCAGTTCCCTGCTTTGGGTTCTGACACCTTCATAGAGACCGGAAGGGTCTATTTGGAGAGCAGGACTCCCTCCCCTGAGTCTGCACCAGCCTGAGCCTTTGATGCCATTATGTGTTACAAGACACCGAGAATTCTCGACACGGGAGCAACACAAAATCATTAAGGGAAAACAATAAATAAAGGTCTAGAAGTTATTACAGAGCTGACAGCGCACAACGCCGTCCTGCAAAGCAAATATGAATTATTCCAGAACATTTTAAAATGAAAAATCCTCTCTTCTTCCTGCCTGGGTCTGTAATCTATTAACTCCTCTTTCCATTTGCTTCACCAGTGGGGAGAGTGGCCAGGCCGTGAGGGCCCCAGCACAGGCCTTCCTGGGAGTCAGCCTGCTGCCACGTCCACTCAAACGTCTCTTGGTTTACTAAGAGCATCTGGTTTCTTGTCTCCTAGGCTTCTTGGGAAGCCTCTCCTGCCCAACGCTGTCTGGCGCACTGCTCCCCCTTTGTAGCTTGCAGCAGCCCACCAGCAGCTCTGGGAAGTTGGCCTCTCTCAGCCTATTTTACAGATGGAAAAACAGGAGCAGGAGAGATCAGCAGCAAAAAGCCCAGGGTCTGATCATGATGGAGCCGAGACTCAAGCCTGGGTCATCTCACTCCAGTTTGAGATTAAGTGGCATGTGAGGGCTGGGGAGACAGCTCAGCACTTATGGGCGTGTACTAGTCTTGTGTGTACTAGAGGCCCAGAGTTCAGTTCCATCTCACAATCACCGGCAACTTCAGCTTCAGGGGATCTTCTGCCCTCTTCCGGCCACCACAGGCGATTGCACACAGGTGTACAAATCCACACACGGATATACACATAATTATAAATAAATAAATAAATAAATAAATAAATAAATAAATAAATAAGAGCTGCTCTTTTCCAGCACTGCAAGAGGCTTCTGTGGCCATTTGTCCCTGCTGTCCTCCCTTTCCGTTTCACAGGCTGGGCTGTCCATCATTGTTGCTAGACCTCTGGGTCGACATGAGATCGAGGATGTCCAATAGTCACTTATTTCTCTGAGCACAAACACTGGATTTGAGCCAAAGCCACTGGGTTATTGAGGGCGGGGATCAAGTACAGACTCTGAGAGAGGAATGTTTCCTTGCCTCTGCTTTATGAACTCCAATCTTTTCCCACCCAGCTTTCTTTGTCCCTTTTAGAAGAAGCCCATCAATATGGATGTGGCTAAACTACACAGAGAGTCATAGTTGCAGAAATACCAGTATTGATTGAGTTCGTGGATCCAGCTGTACCTGAAGTCAGCCCTAACTGCCTTTCTCAGTTACACAAGCCAATAATCTCCCTCTCTGGATTATATTAGATTATTCATTTCTTTTTCTTTTTCTTTCTTTCTTTCTGTTTTTTTTTTTTTTTTTGAGATAGAGTCTTACTATGTAACCCCACTGGTTTGGAGCTCTCTATGTAGATCGGCCGGCCTCAAACTTGCAGTCATTTTTCTGCTTTTACCTCTCAAGCGCTGGGACTACAGATACCTGTCACCCATCTGGCCAGGATTAAACTACATTACATTGGGCCTCAGTCTCTTGCTCTGAAGTTCAGGTGCTGGGTGAGAGGGTTAGTCAGGTATAACATAGAATGATATACCCAGAATGAGGCCCAACCAGGAAGGTCTACACAGAGTAAACATGTGTTTCCTCACAACTGAATACTTCCAGAGGTGGGAGGCAGAGTGTCTCCATATAAAGGGCTGTAGACTGGTCAAGCTCATGGGCATAATTCCAATAGAACCTTAGTTCTGCTTTCTGGGTGATTTGGTTTTGTGGCCTGAAACTCACGAGCCTCTTGTCTGCCTCCCGAGTGCTGGGATTATATGTGGTACCATATATAATCACATTGTCTGCCTCCCAAGTTGCTGGGATTATATGTGGAACCATATATAATCACATCGTATGTTATTTGAAGCAGGCTTTGCTTCTCTGGACTCAGCTTCCTCATTGTAAACTGAAGGGTAGAATCAAGTTGTTGTGCTTGGCTTCAGTTGTCAACTTGATGCACCTGCAAAGGGGGAACCTCATCTAGGGAATTTTCTCTATTGGATTGGGCTGTGGGCATGTCTGTGAGGCTTTTTCTTGGCTGTTGAGTGATGTGGAGGGCCCATCCATCCTACTGTGGGTGGGGTCACCCCTGGGCAAATGATCCTGGGTTGTATAAGAAAGCAGGCTGGGCACAGGTCAGAAGAGCAAGCCAGTGAGCAGCCTTCCTCTGTGGTCTCTCCTTCAGCTACTGCCTCCAGGTTCCTGCCTTGTGTTTCTGCCCTGACTTCCCTTGATGTTGGCTTGTACCCTGGGAGTTGTAAGCTAAAATAAACCCTTTTCTCACCAAGTTGGTTTTGGTTAGTGTTTTATCATAGCAATAGGAAGTATCTAGGATATATATTATTGCAAAAGGATCTCATACTGCTGATGTTCTAGAACTTACTCTACATAGGATGCATACCAGGTGTGCATACCAGGGCCTTCCAGGATGCCTCCCTCTGGACTTTTCTGTTTAATCTCTAATCATTCTCTCACTGCCACCCCATGCTCTTTTAAAACAAATTTTAACAAAATTTTATGTGCATAAGCGTGTCGATTGCATGTATATAAGTTGTCCCCATGTCGTGCAATGTACAAGGAGGTCAGAAGACAGCATCAGATCCCCTGGAACTGGAAATAAGACAGTTGTTAGCTGCTATGTGGGTGCTGGGAATGTAATCGGGGTCCTCTGCAAGAGCAGCCAGTGCTCTTAGCTACTGAGCCATCTCTCCAGCCTCAGCCCCAAGATTTTGTACTCTACACATCTCTGTAGTCTTCATTTGCTTTAGCTCTTTGATCCTTTTGTCCATCCATCCATCCATCCATCCATCCATCCATCCATCCATGTGTCCATCCATCTGTGTGTCCATCTATATTTACCCATTCATCCACCCAGCAACCAGCTTGTAAGCTATATCACTCAGCCCTTGCCTTCACAGAGCAAACACACAAATATAAGTGATTAACAGTTAGGGAAGGGGAGACACAGGGGGCTTGGCAGAAACTAGGGAGGGCCATAGCATTCTCTCTCTCTCTCTCTCTCTCTCTCTCAACCTCTTTTTTTTTTTTTTTGGTCTTTTTCAAGACAGGGTCTCCCTGTAGTCCCAGCTGTCCTGGAACTCACTCTGTAGACCAGGCTGGCCTTGAACTCACAAAGATCCGCCTGCCTCTGCCTCCCAAGTGCTAGGATTAAAGGGGTGCGCCGCCACGCCCGGCTCTCTCAACCTCTTAATGTGAACCTTGAAGTTGAATAAAGAAGAGCCAAGGGTAAGCCAGGAGCATTTCAGGCAAGAAGAGCAGAGCTGTGGTGAAAGCAAGTTGTATCAGACAGAAAGCACGTGTCGCGGGCAGTGAAAGGAGGAGTGCAGTGTGTGGCAGGGGTGGGCAGTGATAATGATCTCTTGGGCCTCCCTGTCCAGCAGGCAAACTCCTATGCAGCCTCAGAAGCCGGGCTCAGATATCGCTTCCTCCCTGACCTGAGTTAATCACTCCATCTTGCACTTTGTTGTACTGCTGCAGTTACATCCATTTCCCCTGCTCTGTGATGACCTTTCACCTCATCTGCATCTCTTCTTAGAAGGTTGTATCCCTTTAGGACATGAAGCTGTCCGTAGCTGCAGTGCCCAGAACACGTAGGGACTCAAATGCTTGTGGACTAAGCTGAGTCACATGCTGTGTATGTAGCCACGAGATAACTGTGTTTAAGACAGGGGCAGGAGAAGCGACAGGCGAGTATATATGTGTGTCTCTGCATTTGGATTTAAACCCAACAATGTTTCCAGTGGACTGTTTGGAGTCACTGGACTGTGACAAGCTGCTGACCGTTTTCCCAGAGCCAAGAAAACTGACTGTGCTGGGAGTGTGTGTGTGTGTGTGTGTGTGTGTGTGTGTGTGTGTGTGTGTGTATGAAGCTGGCTGGGGCTGAGGCCAGGCTGCCTGCCTGCTTGCTGCCTTGATTTCTTGACCTTCTCTCTTCATGGTTCTGCTGGGGGTGGGGGGTGGCGGACTCAGATTTTCAGAATCCTGGGGTGAGATGAGGCTGTGGCTGAGATTTGAATCTCCCGTGCGAGTGCCCACTGGCCACTGGCCAAGCTGGTGGAGCTGATTAGCAGAGCTCCAGGCCTAGGGAGGTCCTTCTTTCTAATCACATTGACGGTTCCCCATTCCCTGCTCATTTGCATCAGACGTGGCCCATGCTGGTCTTGGTGCCTTGGGGATGACTTGGGCTGGGGACCTGAGGCATCAGTAACTGGAGGTGGACAGGAATGGTCCTCAGTGGGAGGCCAGCTAGTGTCTGGGCAGCTGAGTGCGGGGAAAGGCCTGCCTCCAAGTTCTTTTTTATGTAATTTGCTTAAACTCTGAAAGGACACAAAGCAACAGAGGCAGGTAGTGGATAAGAGGGGAAACGGGGCCACAGCCACCCTACTCACCTTGTTATTGTCACCTGAACCCAGCAAAGATGTCCAGCAAAGAGTCTTGTGCAGATCTGGCTACTCCAAGATGTGATATCCATAGCTGGACCGTGTGCCTCTGGGTAGGTGGAAGGCCACTGATACAGACATTTAACTTTCTGCAGCATCCTAGACACTTGCTTTATCCCACATAGAAGCCCAGAAAATGGAGGCTTTTCAGAGTGTTTCAGAGGCATGTGTG
Organism: Rhizomys pruinosus; assembly: GCA_009823505.1. Classification (NCBI taxonomy): domain Eukaryota; kingdom Metazoa; phylum Chordata; class Mammalia; order Rodentia; family Spalacidae; genus Rhizomys; species Rhizomys pruinosus. The sequence goes on from VZQC01004974.1 coordinate 3,695,003, forward strand.
AAAGCCAAGGTCCTGCTTCTCCCCTATTCTGTCTGCCTCCCTCTGGCACCAATGGCCAACCCACAGGGACCTGCCCCTTCCACCTGAAGACAAGGACAGCCATGATGGCTGGGCCAGGCCTTCACCTAGAGCCTTTCGCTCTGTCCTGCCCTCGCTCTGCTAAGGATGCATGGGTCCCTTCCTCTCCTTTCTCTCCTCCAGCTACTGGCTGATACCTCTATCTTTATGCCCATTTCCTTTTCTCAGCCTTGGTGCCAGAATTCAGGGAGGGGAGCTCTAGTTCCACTTGTTCTAGGGACACAGGATACTTCCAGAAGGGGACCAGTTCTGCAACTGGAAGCCCAAGTTGGACCCAGAATGAGCTTTCACTTCACATTGCTGAGGTGATGGGGATCTTGAACAGATCATTAAAGCTTGCTGCATGTCAGTTTCCTCATCTGTAAAAGGTGTTCATACCTCCCAGACTTCTGTGAAGGAGACCCAATGGTGTGTATTACTGCCGTAGACAGGTGAGGAGTACTTAACCTAAGAAGTGGTGAGTTAGAGCGAGGGCTGGCGGAGGAGTGTGGTGAGAGTAGACTGCTGAATGAAGGTGGTATGTGTGGAGATGAGGTGGGGACATGAGCAGTCAGGAGTGTGAGGGCTGCAGAGAGACCATCAGGCTGATCCTAGCATGGAGGTGGCAGGTCAAGCACACTGTCCTATGGATTGATGGTTTTCCCTGGTGGAGCCCTTTGTTCAAATGAAGTGGACTAAGGAGGCCACTAGGGCAAGCTGGTGAGTGGACTAAAGGCCCAAGGTCTGAGTCCTGCTTTTCAACCCCCTCTCAGCACCCCAGTCAAGGGAAGTCTCAGCTACACTGAGCCCATTCTAAATGCTTGAGCAGTATCAGTGAATCAGAGGGGACCCTACTGAATTCCCAGGATGCCTGAAACCAGAGGACAGGGGATGGGTTCCTTGTGGTCCCTCTGCTCACTCCACTTATAACTGGGTAATGGCCCCTGTTGGACAGGCTAGGTCTTTCCTAGACCAAACAGCTGCTTTGTATGGAAAGTAGGATGTGAGGGTGCCCAGGAAAGCCCTGGGATAGGCAAGCTGGGTGCCCCCTGTGGGGCTGAGGTGAAGAAAAGTCATACTCCTGATACACCAGGGGGCCAGGTGTCTACTGCACCGGCTTCAGCCTCTGAAGGGTGCCACAAACATGCAGATCTGGCTACCCCAAGGGTACCTTCTCTGTAGGACCTGGCATTTCCTCTCTCTCACTCCAGGGCTCCAGTAAGTGGCTCCTGCTCATCAGACCTCACTTTGGACATAGCTCCCCAGGACGCCTTCTTTTTCTCCACAAGCTGTGGCCCGCTTCTCTGGACCTGCCTCTCTGGAGGCAAGAATTCCATCATCTGCTCACTTGTCTGTCTTTTCTGCTAGGTTGTTTTTTTTGTTGTTGTTGTTTTGTTTGTTTGTTTTTGGTCTTTTTAAAAATTGTTTTTTTCAATTTTTTAAAATTATTTTTATGTGTATGAATGTACTGTCTGCATTGTAGGTTGGTGCACCCGTGTCGTGCAATGCCTTGGAGGTCAGAAGAGAGCGTCAGATTCCCCTGGAACTGGACTTAAAGACGGTTCTTAGCCTCCATATAGGTGCTGGGAATCAAACCTGGGTCCTCTGCAAGAGCAGTCAGTGCTCTTATCCGCTGAGCCATCTCTCCAGCCCCTTTTTGGTCTTTTTGAGACAGGGTCTCCCTGTAGCCCCAGCTGTCCTGGAACTCGCTCTGTAGACCAGGCTGGCCTTGAACTCACAGAGATCCACCTGCCTCTGCCTCCCAAGTGCTAGGATTAAAGGTGTGCGCCACCACGCCCGGCTTTGTTTTCACTTTTGAAACAGGGGCTCATGTATCTCGGGCTGTCTTTGAACTCTCTGTGTAGCCAAGGGTGATCTTGAACCCCTGATCCTCCTTTCTCCATCTCCCGAGTGCGGAGATTACAGGCATTGTGCCACCATCCCCAGTTTTATGCCACGTTGGGGATTAAACCAGGGCTTTATGCATGCTAGGCAGCACTCTGCCAACTCTGCTACACCCTAGACCTCTTTTTGTTTTCCTTTGCTTTGTTATGTAGTCCAGGCTGACCTTGAACTGGGGATCTTCCAGTCTCCCACTCCTGAGAGCTAGGATTACAACTGTAAGCCACCAGGCTCTCTACTAGATTTTAAGCTTGGCATCCTTTCACTAGAGTCTAGCACAGTGCCTGATGTAGAGTGGGTGTTTCCTAAGTGCTGGCAAATGAACAAATGAACGAGCCTCAGTCCAGCAGGAGTGCAGGGCGAGCTTAAACCGTGGAAGCTCTTTGCCCATGAGGAATAAGCTTCTGAAGAAACTGCTCCATGAAACAAAGGGCTATGCTTTCAGGGTTGGAGAGACAGTCCCCCTGACCATTTCCTGCAAGACTTCAGAAGACGGGGCTTCCTTTTGTAAAGTCTGCTCATCATGTTACACACCCACCTGCAAATGTGTATAAATAACACGGTGCATTCATTCAGTAGATCTTCGTGCCCTGGGTCTGATGGAACATGGGTGGTACAGATCTAGGGGTGTCTGTCGGCATTGCGGTGACTCTGAGTATCCAGTGTGGGTGTCACACCTTTGCATGCATAGCATACAGAAAATGTCCCTGCATGTCTTCATATTCGTGAATGAGTGTGTGCTTGCATGGATGTGTACCCACGGGAGCCAGCCTGGGCCCAGTGTGTTCTGTCACTTTGTCCTGATTAGCCTTCACTTGAAAGCATTTAGGTGACAATTTACAGCTGCACCTGACCCTGGTATCGCTGCCTTATCCTGTGTATGTGGCTGAGGCTGCCCCCTGCCCCCTGCCCTCCCCTCACCCCCTGGCCACATAACTGTGATTTACTGTCGGCCTGTGGGGAGTAGTCCCCTCCCCATCATGCACCTCTTGCAGCTCCTGTGCCAGATGGGCTGCCAGGAAGGCTGAAGCAAGACACCAATGGGCAGCCAGGCCCAGCTGGGACTGCTCCCTCACCCATGGCTCCCTCCCTCTCACTCTAGCCCTGTCAGCTTGTCTTGAGCTTGTTCTAGTTGTTGGGATTGTGAACTGAAATTGGGAGGTCTGAGTCTGTGACATCAAACAGAACCTGTCCCACTGTTCCATTCATCTTCACTCCAGATGCAGACAGACAGATGGACAGACAGCCACAGATAAACGTGCTGATAGGCTCACATACAAGGATACTTTCAGGTCAAGTCTGACACACACATGCAGGTGCATGTCTGTATGTGATTGTGGGGGATCTGCATGTGGGGGGGGGGCCTGGGAAGGAAGCCAGGCCCCCTGCAGCCAGGCCCAACCTCCCCCTACTCCTTACTGGGCCCCTGCTCCCCCTTCCCCAGTGTCTGCTCTTCTTGATGCCAAAGGGTATCTTCTCCAGGCTGTGCCAATCCGTTATGCAGATGCACTCAACCAACAAGGGCATTTCTGGGGGGTGTCCCTGAGGTAAACCCCTGGGGGCTAGCACTCAACCTAGTCCATCCCCCCCCCCTGCAGGTGCATGTAGCTGGGAGCAAGGGGGGCAGTGGAGAAACCCAGGGTTGTGTCAGGCTGAAGGTGAGCACTGGAAACAAAAAGATTGGAGTAAATTATTATTCCCCCCATGGCTTTCCCAAGGAAAGTGGAAGCAGCAGCCTGAGGCCCGTTTTCCTATTTGATGGGGAATCAGATAAATGGCAGGCAGCTTGCTCTGATAAGGCCTTGCTCTGGGCACAACCTCTCTCTCTGCAACCCTCTTACTATGCATAGAGGAAGGCTATCTGTGCAGCTGCACCTTGACACAAATATATCTGCACCCGAGATGAAGCAATTCCCCCAGAAATTACAGCAGGGGGATTGCATCTGAGGAGGGGGCTCTAGGGAGGGACAAGGGTTGCAGGGAGGGGGGAGGCCTGGGACAGGCAGGGAACAGAAGAGGGAGGCATCTGGGAGATTGGGAGTGTGGAGGAGGTCAAGAGGACTGTGCCAGCAAGGGGCCTGGAAGCATCTTTGTATAAAATTTATACATTCCCCCCCAGCACTACCAAGCAGCTTTCCCAGAACTATTCTTTTTCTTCCTGCGTCATCTTGTTAATAGGGAAACGCACCCGGCCTCTACCCCCTTACTGTATTCTCTCTGCTTGTAGAATTAACAATAAAATATGTGGACAATAGTAGATTTTATAATGAGTCACCTAAATGGAGAAGTCTCAACCTTAAAAATGATCTTTTCAGAGGGGTATGGGGTGGTAATAGGAGTTAAATAAATATTTGCAGCATAAGTATTTTTGGAAGGATGGTGAGTGCAGAGTGATACTTGTTCTGACATTGGAAACACATCTAACCTGTCACATGGCTCCATGGATGGGGGGAGGGGTGTTGGTGTACCCACGCATATACGGAGGCAGAAATGCAAGGAACATGCCTGTATGTTAGTCTGAGCTTATGCTCCTGTTCCCACACACACACACACACACACACACACAGACTTTGACAATCCTCCAGGCACAGTCTCTCTCTTTCTCTCCCTCTCTCTCTTTCTCTCTTTCTCCCTCTCTCTTCCTCTCTTTCTCTCCCCCTCTCTCTTTCCCCACTACCAATGTCTGATCATCTCCTTTTCAGACTCTAAGGAGGTCTCCAGAAAGCTCTTTGGTCCCAGGAAGAAAAAACTAATCAAGACATCCCATCAGGCACAAGTTCCCCCCTGCCTAGCTCGTTGGCTGGGCAAAGGTACCCAAGGGTGCTGGCAACAGGGTTTGGCAGAACGAATGCATGGGGGAGGGGCAGTAGGCCATTCGGGTTGAGGGCAGGAGATCTTATCCCCAAGGTTCTGGGTCTTGGTGTAACCAGGAAGGCTTGGGGTGGGGATGGGCAACAGGAGGTTTCGCATGCACACATGGGGGGGGGTAAGGGGAAGAGCCGAGTGTGAGTGTATGCACCAGGCCTTCCCCTCCCTCTTCAAACTGGCACCTGCCTTGGGTCTGACTGTCGGAGCAGCTGCTAGACACAAGAGTGGGCTGACAGATGCCTTGGGCCCCAGCCTTTGTCTGAGCAAGAGAAAAATCACACCCTCCGCTTAAGCCCCTGGGGCGGCTGAAGCTGGGAGGGTTCTCATCTAACTCTCTGTCTCCGACCCCGGAAAGCAACAGGGACTTGAGGGCATTTGAGGAGTGATAGGAAAGATGCAGGAAAAGGAAGATTTCAGAGACACTTTGAACCCCTTTGCCTAAACTATGCAACACATCCCAGAATCCATTTGTGTTGGCCAGGCTGTGGAAATCTTCACACAAACCTAAACCAGCTGGAGAGGACCACGTCACCAGGCAGGGGTCAGAATTCTTGCTTCATGTCTGCCTCTTCTCTCTGATCAACTAGCTTAGTCTCTGGGCCTCACTCTTCTCAGCTGTGAAATGGGAAGCAATCGTTTCAATGACAGAGGTTGTTACAGAATGTGGATAGTGGGTTCTAGAGGCAGATCAGGCTGACGCGAGAACATGCTGGATTGTCATCTGCCACTGGTTTGGGCTGATTCTAGACGGGCCTAAAACCTGTTCTCCCTATAAGAAACAAGCCCTGCAAAGTCTTTTGCTTCTTCTGGGCTGGCATTCTCTGAACTGACTTACAAGCTGTCTCTAAGTTATAGCTAAGAGCCCTCTGTGAAGAGCTACCATACATGATCAGGCTGAGGCATGTTGGGGCAGAATACTGACTCCATCCAAAGGTTCTGCAGAGGAAGACTCAGCTGGAAGGGTGGCAGGGCCAGGGAGTCTATTGTACCTTTGGAACAATAATAGGAGGAAAATCTGTTGAAGGAACCTTAGAGGGTCCTATTGTTTTCGATATTGGTAAGCTGAGGTCTACACTGGGATGTGAACACCACCCACCATGTAGTAGGACTTGGGCTATCACTGACCTCACATTGGGATGCTGGCTGCTACATTTATCCTTCTACACCATTGACTGTCATTGATCCTAATATTGGGTCATTGATCATCACACTAGGACATCAATTTCCCTTAACCAACTCTGAATTGGGGCATTGATCTCTACATTGGGATGTCAACATTCTTACCCATCCTTATGGTGAGACATTGATTCCTCTCAACCCACTCTATATTGGGACATTGATCCCCATGTGGGATGTTGATGACCTCAACCAGATCTTCATTGGGTATTGATTTGTATATGGGAATGTTCACTTCCTTTCCCATCCACCTCTGGATTGGGACATTGATCTCGCATTGGGACATTGACATATTCATCTCTCTCAGTTATCTGGACCTGATCTACTACTCAACCCTGAAGAAAGACACTGGTTTCTATTTGGGGGCTTTGGTCCATTCATTCTGTCAATCCATTATGTGTTGTGGCTACCATATCTCTATGCTGATGGCTGGCCTCTCTTTACCTTACTTCCTACTATCAACCCCCCCCCATGTGAGGGTTTCTCTTGTTTCTTTCCTTCCCTCCCTCCCTCTCTCTTTTTTCTCTCTTTCCTTTCTCTCTCTTTTTCATTGATACAGGGACTTGCTATGTAGCCCAGGCTGGCCTTAAACTTGTGGCCATCTTCTTGCCTCAGGTTCTTGAGTACTAGGGTTACAAGTATGTGCCAACATACTTGGCTACAGATTTCCTTCCAGTCTTCATATGTGAATGTTGATTTATAGCCTCTCTACCCTCTCTACCCATTTTTCTCTTTCAATAACTTCAACTGAGATCTCTGTTCATGAGCTAGATAAAAATGGCCTAGTAAGTTGGGGCCATATCAAACAAATATTGAAAGGAACACAGATTTTGGAGTCCTGAGTTTGAATTCACAGCTCTACCACTTATGACCCTTTCATGTGGGGTAAGAACACCTACTTTGCAGGTCTCTCATGCAGATTGAAGGATGTGTGCAGCTACATGCTGTGTAACAACATTTTGGTCAACAGCAGACTCCATATACAGTGGTAGTCCCGTAAAGTGACCTCATCCAGTGATATCATAGTTTAGTTTGCCAAAGAACAGATTTCTCAGAATATCAGCCATCTTAAGTGCCACATGCTAGTGGGTTGAGAGCGTTCTCAACAATCCTGAATGATAAGCCTTTTCTTCCCTGGCCCCCTGGTCCCCAGCTCAGGGAGATGGCTCTTAAGTTGGAATGTCTATGCATCCTCCATTACTTGCTGCTGCTGGGGCCGTGGTCTTCTCCTTCCTCAGATTCCAGGGCAGCATCCCAAGTGAAGTGGGTCCCTCCAGAAAGTCCAGATCTAGCTTTCCATTTTAAAATTCCATATTATATAGATAGTAAAGAGATGAGCAAGTTTTCCACCCTGAGCCTACATGTAATTACATATTTTGGCTGCGTGCTGGGTCCTGGATAAATCTGTATGGTAATGCAGGCCAGGGGCTTACGATGTAGGCACACATGCTAATTTTTAAACCACAAAATAGAGGCTGTTTTTCATTTTCATTTCCAACAACACTGGCAGAGATTAGGTCCTATTAAGCTCTATGGGGCCTGTCCTCCCCCTGACCACCTGCGGGGCTCTTCACGGCTTTCGTGGGCTGGTTGGGCCTGGCGCTGAGGAAAACACATCCTTCCTAATTGTAGGGCAAAGCTCTGCCCAGGAGAAGGTGGCCAGGATGGCAGATCCAGACTGTCTTCTCCTGTCATCCCTACCCAGGCTGGGGATAGGTCTCGCTTCTGCCAGGGGAGAGAGGACTTGAAGCCTGCATCCCATCCCCCAGGGGAAACTAAATTCTAAGCAGTACCTCTCCTTCCAGAAGAGTAAAGTAGGATGTTCTTCCCCAAAACTGGGGGGTGCCCTCAGAAGTCTGAAGAGCAAGGGTTCTAGCTGCTAGCCATTGAGTCCTAGCCCTGCCCAAGCCATCTATGCAAATAATTTGCAATTGACCTTGTGCAAGTCCCTTTCCTTTTGGGGCCTGTTTTCTAGCCCTGGCAAGTAAGAGTATGTTCCAGGGGATCTTTTAGTTCTTACCTTTTGCACTTGTGCTTCCTGTCCTCTTGCTAACAAGCAAGCAGAGCAGCACTGACAGGTGACACTGATTTTACACACACACACACACACACACACACACACACACACATTGTGCAAAACTTACATGTCTATACCTTGCTTATTCCTCTCTATTCCCTGAAGTGGCAGAATGTTATACAACAAGTCTCATCCCAACCGCTAACTGGCTAGATGACCTGAATCTCTTCTGCGAAATGGAGGTATAACTGATAACAGTGTTGCCTGAAAAGGCATTATCCAATCAAATGAATTGCTGCATAGTACTCAAGACACTTAGAACAGCCCCAGCAGGTGGCTGTCTTGGTTATTATGACAGATGAGCAGATGGAGGTTCAAAAGAGGACAGGACTAAACTGGAACCCAAACTGGAAGCCCAGGCTCCAACTCTCTCCAGTATATACTTTAACTGGCTCTTCTTATCCCAGCATGAAAGCTTCCCTCTCCATCTTTAAGCAGGGCTGGCCTCCCTTTCTCCTCATTCCCTGGTACTCAGCAAAACTGGCAATGGAGAGATGCTGAGATGTGTCAAAAGGTCTGCGTGGCTCCTTGGGTGGGGCTGGGTCGGTCATCATTGAATCCTTGACTTCTAGGGGCGCTTGGGCCTGAGCGAGCCAGTCCAGGCTCAGGCGGTAGCTGGGGTCTGGCAGACCCTCTGCTTGTCTGAGGAGCAGAGGGCAGAGGTTTGGGAGGAGGAGCTGAGCCCAGCCCCCTTCTATTCTCTTCCATCTGCACCCAGGAGCAGCTGAGCATGGCTCCCACCCCTCCCACTCCTATTCCTCTCATTCTCCCCTTCTGGGCAGGGAGGTCTGTCGTGGGGGGGGGGGAAGGGGCGGGGGGCTTAGTCTGTGCTCAATTTCAATTTCATGCCACTTAATTCTCAAGTCTGCCCGTGAAAATGGTGACAAATCGGCCCCAACTGCCCAAATGTCCAGTCCCATCTCAGACATCTCTCCTGAAGCCGCCCTCTGTCTGAAAGCCCCTCTGAGGAGTGTGCATGAAGCCACAGGCTTATGCCGACTTAGACCCATTTCTCCATACAGCTGTTTTCTCACTGATCCCAGATCTAATATGGGCCATAACCTAGACCCCCAAGGTGACCTCAAGCGTATGGTCATGGCTGAGAACTATTTTATTCTAAACTTTAATGTTAATTTTACTATGTGATGCTTATTTGTTTTCTTTGTAGAAAACTCAGTTGCTTTATGAATGAGCAGCACACTCCCATGTTTGAAATTTCAAGAAGCATAAGGAGGAATGTGAAATGTTTCTATCAATCTCGGCCCAAGGTCTCCACCTTCCCTGACTCTTTCATTCTCCTTATAAGTATTGCTTCCCTCTGATTCCACAGGTCTTTCATGTAAAAACAAGCAAATGTGTATAGGCTTCCCTGTGTTCTTCAAAAAGTGGACTACTCTACACACAGCTCTGAACCTGGCTATACATATTCAGATGTCCCCCCAGACCAGGGTCTCCTTCCCACCCCCTAAAGTAGGCCATTTGAAATTCTCTCCTCTCTCCTTTCCCCTGCCTCCAGTAAGGGTTTTGAAGGCAGACAGGTAAGAGTCGAAGTCCTACCTTTGCCAGTTATTCTCTGGAAGAGGGTTTTTGAAGCTTGAGGAACATTTTATTAACTTGAGGAACATTTTGTTAATTTTATTCATTTGGAATGAAAGACAACAGGGCAAGCGGAGCAAGCTGAAAAATCCCAGCAGAAGAGGAAAAGAGTCAACCATGCCTTTTGAGTGAGGATCCCCCGAATGTCCGCATGTTCAGCAGCGGAGGTGGGCAAACAGCTGCTTTGGAAGGCTTAGGGGCTGCAGAGAAAGAGTGAGAAAGAACACAGTGTCAGGGAGGCAAAGGTGGGCTTTTGGTTGCTATCTCTCAAATCTCAGTGGTACCTCCTAATGACGGGGTACCTCTTAATGATGGGGTGCTTCCTAATGATGGAATCCTCCCTGGATCTTTGGTGACCTCAACTTAGAGCTCCAGATGACCAATGGCCATCAAAGCTACCCTGAGCAAGACTTCCAATTTCATCATCTCCTACCCAAGAAGAGTAAGGAAATGCGGACAGGAGTAAGTAGATTTACTAAGGAAAATCGAAAAAGAATTTTTGAAAGTGATAGGGGCTCCAAGGGAAGAGCTTTTCAAGTTCATTTTCCTCTTGGGCTTCATTTGCAACTTAGCAAAATGAGAAGACTAAGAGACAGCCACCTCTCAGGACTACAGGGGAAGAGGCTGGTAAGAAAGATCATGGACACACAGTGCCAGGAGGTGAAGGATGAGCGCCACTCCTTTCCCTTCCCTCTGCTCCTTCCCAGGTTGAGTTCATTGCTTCAAGCCCTGGTTCAATTTCACCCCATTTTCCAGCTGCATCTGTACTACTTTGGATGATCTTAGGGGGGTGTCACTGTGACGTGGTGTGTGCAGCCTCTGTATTTGTCTTCTCTGCAAGGCCGTGAGTAACTTGAGGGTTTCTCATGAGGCAGGACCGGGAATACGAAGCTGAGATTGTTGACGGCCTTTCTTCTCCCACGTTCCTACACTCAAGTTGATGGGGCGATCGCGTGCAGATACAGAGTTGAAGCTTCATCTAAGGAAGAGCACACAGTGATCGAACTGGAGCTGTAGGTCAGGGTAGAATAGGAGTAGTGAGAACAGTTGATTCAGTTGGTGAGTGTTGGGGCCAAGAGAGCGGAACTGGTCATATAGGAGAAATGAAGGAAAAGGGAGGGAAAGGGGTGGGGAAAATAGAGACTTTGGGGGAAGCGGGGATGACTGAAGAGGGTTTTGAGAGTTGCACTGCCTGATCTGTGCTACAGTTCCCTTCCCTACCTTGCTGCCTGTTCAAGAGTTGGGTTAAGGGCTTCGTGGCTAATCAGACAGCACTTTTGGAAGCTGTTTTGGTTTCTTGTGGGTGTGTTCTAGGTTGTGGCCAGATTAAGATTTGCAGGATGTAGATAAAGATAAGGGCAGGTGGAGGGGCAGAAGGGGAGCTACAGTTCAGCTCCCTCTCCGGGTAGGTGGTGGGGTAAACAGTGTTCGTGTGCTCACGGCAGCACATCTTCCGGGAAACTCCAGATTTTGATGACCTACTTCCTCGTCCCTTGCTCCCCAAAATTTGTGGATGAAGTCCTAAGAGCTGTAACCAGCACAGATTTTGGGGATATATCAGAAATGCTTTCCTTCTGTGGCACTGGAAGACAGGATGGGTGTTGAGCGTGGGTCTTGGCTAGGGTCTGTCCTTTCCTTCTCAGGAAAACACATTCGGAAGTGTGCAAGCCTGAAACTTCTAGATGAATCTGCCTTCATTTCACTCCTTCCAGCAAGCTAGAAAAATGGGATCAATCGATGTCCCTGTTCCTATTTCAGTTTCCAATTGTTTATGGTCAGCATTGTAGAAATTCAACCGATTTTTTGTATATTGATCTCTGGCCCTGCAATCTTGCTAAACTTAATAGTCCTGTTTTGTTTTGTTTTGAGCTGACTCTTTTTTTTTTTTTAAAAAGAGGATCATATATATATGATATATATATGTATACATACACACACACACACACACATATATATATATGTAATATATATATATATATTTCTTTTTCTTGTCTTATTGACTTGGCCAGGATCTATAGTACAGGGTAGAACAGGAGTAGTAAGAACAGAAATCCTGTGCCTTTTCTTGTTCTTAGGGGGGAAAGTTGTCCCTATTCTATAGATGTGAAAATTGAACATCACAAAGATCTTCAGCAACAAGCCTGAGGGTCCCCAACTTGTCAGCGATAGTACCAAGATCAGAGCAGATCTACCTATCTCCAAGGCCTATGACCTTTGTACTGCTCTAAGAATTGCTTTACAAAAGTGCGGGGATTGCACAACACGGGTGCACAAACCTATAAGCAGACAGTACACTCATACACATACAAAAATAAATAAAATTTAAAAAAGAAGTGCAGGGATTATAGTAATCTCATCTTTGAGCCATCCAGTTGTCCATATAACAGCTGTTTTGTGAAAACTTGCCATCTGATTGGAGACATGAGCTGGAGAACACCATAAAGATAATCTCCCACTTTCGCATGTGTGCAGTTGTGTGTGTGTGTGTGTGTGTGTGTGTGTATGCATCCATGTGCTCACCTGTGCAAATATATATGTGGAAGTCAGAGGAGGATGGTGGGTGTCTCCCTCTGTTTTTTCCATGTTGTGTTTTTGAGACAGAGTCTCTCACTGAGCCTGAAGCCCACTGTTTTGGCCATGCTGGCTGGCCATCAGGATGCATGCACAGTGGAATGGGGAATGGGGGGTTTCCATCCTACTCTGGAACTTCTGCCATAAGAAACAATTCCTCAGGCAGCAGGAGGATAGCTCATAGAGATAAATGAAGGTTCCCGTTAGAAGACTTTGAGGGCCAAAGAGAGGCAGGATATAGCTGGATCTCTAAAAAGAATGGTTAAAATGGATAAAATGGATTAAAAACAAGGACTAGGGAAACATCTACCAGTGATGTGATCTTGGGCAAAATACTTAACCTCTCACCCAAGAAACAAAACAGTAATTTCATCTCTTTCTCATGAACTCATTGTGAGAGTGACAGTTATTCACTAAGTGTATAGTGGGATAGCAAACTTTATACAAGAGTAGATGACTAATATTTATTGAATCATAGGACTGTTGGGGGGATTCCTAGAAGTCACTAGGGGCTGTTCCTCTTCCCTTTCTGAACACACACACACACACACACACACACATGCGCGTGCACACGCGCGTGCTTGTGCACACATACTCACATACAACATACAACCACAACTGTGTATAAAGGGAGCCATGTTTCTCTCAAGTGGCCAGGTCCCTTTATCTCTCTCTCAGAGCCTCAGTTTCTTCAGATAGGAAATGGAATAATGAGCCCTATCACACACCCCGGAGACCAGCAAACGAGGCAAGCTGAAGCACTGCCAGCAGCCACCAATGGCAAAAACAGTCCCAACTTTCACGTGTCCGTACTCTGCAGCACACGTAGCAGAGGTACCCCGCTGATCCTCAGTGCCCAGTGACGTGGATGGCTGCGCCATCTTCTACAAACCCCAGAGGCCAAGTGGCATGAGGGCCATGGGCCAGGAACTAATCCAGGTAGGCCCACCTGCAAAGTCCAGATCTGTAGAACGCGTGGGATCAGGGCCCAGACCGAAGCATCTGGACACAGGTGCCCCTCCCCCTGGCGTCCCCTTCCAGATCCTCCCCTGCTCTTCAGTCACTTGCTTGTCCAGTCAAAGGCAGGCAGCCGGCCGGCAGCTTTGGTGCATGAGGCAGATGGGACCTTCACAAAAGCCCCCGCACCTCTCCAAGCTGGTCCCCCCCACACGCCTGATTACCCCCCAATACCCAAGTTACCATTGATACAGTGGTGCCGGGTGATTCAATTAGTGCAGCCGGCATGAAGGCAGCAGCACAAAGAGCGGGGGTAGTTAGAAACTCATTTTCTTTTGATTATTATAGCATCTCACACGTGGAAGCAGAAAATTATAGGCTCATGTGTCTTTGCTTAATATCCTCTGGGGCCAGATTTGTCGTCATGTTGAAGTTAGCTGTCAGCACTGACAAAATCATGTGGAGTTGATGGATTTACAGTGCCAAAGCTCAGCCAGGCTAGAGAGGTACAGCCCCGCACAGATACCCAGATCTGCAGATGCACCCAGACACACACACAAACAGGCACAGCCCACACAGACACATACGCCCTACCTAGCAGACACTGATAGATGCTCTCATGGGGATTCATACAGAAACACATGGTCTTCACATGTGAAGCACACCCATCCAGGCCCACAGGTAACCCAATGCACATGCACACACAAATATACCCCACATGTTAACATACTTCTTACCCAGTCTCACATAGAATACCTATCCTTCACACTCATACACTGTACTGGGATGCACACACACACAGGGCTAGACACCACAGAGAGCTAGACACACCCAAGACACTCTATACCACATACAAACATAGTGGTAAATACAAATACCAATCTACATAGATACTTCCAGATCTACTGGTGCACAGCCATGAGATGCACACACACACACACACACACACACACACACACACACACACACACACAGGTTCATGCCACCCAGACACTCATCCCTCATACTAACACAACTAGACAAACTCAAACACAGATGCCCCCCTGACTCAGACGTGGATCACACACAGGTGTGCACACCCAGAACTCTACAACAGGCACACGGGGCAAAGTCACAGTGGCATGCTTATGCATACATGCTTATGCAAACATGCTTATGTGGACATGCAGTGCCCAGAAAAGCACAGGGCCCACACATGGACAGAAAGGGAAGACGGAGGCATAGACACAAAGCAGACATTTACAGAGTGAGAAGGGGCATGTAGGAAGCTTTCAGATTCTGTCAGGGGAGCTCCTAGGGGCGATATGGAAATAGAACTATGGATAAGGAAGGCTTGGGGTCCTCCACCTCTGGGTACCCAGGCACACCAGTTCCAGGTTTTTGATTGTTACCGTAACTGGCAGCTAAAGGGAGGGAGGGATGGGGCTGGCAGTGATAGAGGTTGTGTGTTCACAGAGAGGAAAGAGAGGTAAGGAGTGTTTTATGCTTTTACAAATTATTTATCATTTTTTATTTTTAAAATTATTTAATTTATTTATTTATTTGTATTATTATTATTATAAAAAAACCATTAGAGAAGGGTCTCCCTGTGCCTCCAGCTGTCCTGGAACCACTCGGTAGACCGCTGGCCTTGAACTCACAAATCCGCCTGCCTCGCTCCCAAACTGCTAGATTAAAGGCGTGCACCACCATGCCTGGCTTATTATTATTATTATTATTATTATTATTATTTTATGTGTATGAGTGTCCTGCCTGCATGTAGGTTGGTGCACCCATGTCGTGCAATGCTGTGGTGGTCAGAAAAGGGGGTCGGATTCCCCTGGAACTGGAGTTAAAGATGGTTCTTAGCCGCCATGTGGGTGCTGGGAATCAAACCCAGGTCCTCTGTAAGAGCTGTTGGCGCTCTTAACTGCTAGGCCATCTCTCCAGCCCCTCATTTTTATTTTTTAAAACATTAAAAAGATTTTATGTGTATGAATGTTTTGTCTGTATGTATATATGTGCACTGTGTTGTGTGCCTGGCATGTATATATGTGCACCATGTGTGTGCCTGGTGCCCTCATAGGCCAGAAGAGGATGTCAGACTCCCCTGGTACTAGAGTTATAGATAATTGTGAACCACCATGTGCTGGAAATCGAACCCAGGTTTTCTGCAAGAGCAGCAAGTGCTTATAACTACTGAACAATCTCTCTAGCCCCTATTTACTTATCTTTGGGTACACATGTGCGTGTGTGTGCATGTGTGCGCATATGTGTGTGCATGTGTGTTCATTCAGGTGTGCATGTGTCTATGTGTGTGCGTGCATGTGTGCATGTGTGTGTGCATGCGGATGTACATGGGTGCAAGAATATGTGGAGGTCAGAGGTCAACTTTGTTGTTTCTCTGGATCTTTCCACTTTTTTTTTTTTTTTTTATTGGTGTTTTCGAGACAAGGTCTCCCTGTAGCTCCAGCTGTCCTGGAACTCGCTTTGTAGACCAGGCTGGCCTTGAACTCACAAAGATCTGCCTGCTTCTGCCTCCCAAGTGCTAGGATTAAAGGCGTGCACCACCATGCCCAACTTAATTTTTTTTTTTTTGTCTTTTTGAGACAGAGTCTCCCTGTAGCACCAGATGGCCTGGAACTCACTATGTAGACAAAGCTGGCTGTGAACTCACAGAGATCTGCACTGAGATCAAAGACATGAGCCACTATGCTTGGCTTCCACTAATTTTTTAATTAAAATTTCATTAATTATTTATTTATTTTGATGTTGTATGTATGAGTGCTATGCCGGCACGTGTGTAGATGCTTGTGTATTGTGCAGCGCCGCCGGAGGACAGAAGAGATTGTTGTATCCCCTGGAATTGGAGTTATAGGCGGTTGTTAGCTGCCATGTGGGTGTCGGGATACAAATACGGGTCTTCTGCAAAAACAGCCAGGGTTCTTAACTGCTGAGCCATTTCTCCTCCTTGTTTTAAAAATATTTTTTGCCCCTAGCACTTGGTAGGCAGAGGCAGGTGGATCTTTGTGAGTTCAAGGCCAGCCTGGTCTACAAAGCAAGTTCCAGGACAGCTGGAGCTACAGGGAGACCCTGTCTCAAAATATATATATTTTTTGCCAGGTGTGGTGGCGCACACCTTTAATCTCAGCACTGGGGAGGCAGAGGTGGGGAGATCTCTGTGAGTTCAAGGCCAGCCTGGTCTACAGAGTGAGTTCCAGGGCAGCTGGGGCTATAGGGAGACCCTGTCTCAAAAAAAAACCCTATATATATTATTAATTAAATAAAATTCCTTGAGAATTTCAAACAATGTATGAGAATTCTTACAATGTACTTTGACCATATTATCTTTTTTCTGAGACAGAGTTCTCACCGACAGTGGAGCCCCCCTATTAGTCTAGGCTGGCTACTGAGCCCTGGGGTTCACCTGTCTCAGCTTCCCCAAGAGAAGGCTTACAGGTGTGTATTGTCGTTCTTGGCTTTTCACATGGGGATTGAACTGGGTCCTTATGCTTCCATGCCAGGGCTTTACCAACTGAGCCATCTCCTCAGCCCCAGAATTCTGTCCTTCACTGAGTACCCCTTGCCATCTCCACTTTACAGAGCAGGAAACTGAGGCTCCCAGAAGTCCAGTTCTTTCCTGATGACACATAGGGTGCTTTTGGGACAAGTAGTAAAAGAAGCCTTTTCTGGGAAGGTGCACAGGCTAGTAAGGGGATCAGGGGTTGACTTTCAGCTTCACTCAGCCTTGCTTGTCAGGCTAGTGAGGGGATCAGAGGTTGACTTTCAGCTTCACTCAGCCATGCTTGTCAGGCATGACCACACCTAGCAGCCATGGACACAGGATGTGTTTCCTAGGGGACTTCCTGGGAGAGAAAAGAAAGGTTCTTTGGAGATGGCTGAGGCCCATTGCTTCGCTCTGTAGAAAGGGAATTTAGGGCTGGAGAGATGGCCTAGCGGTTGAGAGCGCTGACCGCTCTTACAGAGGACCCGGGTTCGATCCCCAGCACCCACATGGCGGCTGAGAACCGTCTGAAACTCCAATTCCAGGAGAACTCCAGTTCCAGGGGAATCCGACACCCTCTTCTGACCTCCCGGCATTGCACGACACGGGTGCACAAACCTACATGCAGACAGTACACTCATACACATACAAAAATAAATAAAATTAAATTAAAAATTATTATTTATTCATTTATTCTTTCATTCATTTTNACAGTACACTCATACACATACAAAAATAAATAAAATTAAATTAAAAATTATTAAAAAAAAAAAAAAAAAAGAAAGGGAATTTAAGGCCTAGGGCCTAACCTGTCTACCAATAGGTAATAGAGCACCTGCTAGGGGAGAGGTGCTGGGCCTGCACCCCCAGGCCAACCCTGAGCTCCTGCTTTGGGGCAAAGGGACCAGGGCCAGCACTGCCTATACAGTCTGAATGGTATGAGACCAGCCCAGTAAGACCCTTGAGAAGTTCTAGATTAATGTAGGTATCTAGCCGTGCCCCAGAGAGATGGGGTTCTGGGCCTCAGACTGTGGCTCAGCTAACTCCAGCTCCTCAAAGGAGGGTAAATGACCTTGTCTGAACTCTATAACATATATCTTAGACGCTGACATCATCTCAAAACAACAGTTTGGGGCCTGGAGAGGTGCCTCTGAGATTAAGAGCACATACTGCTCTTCCAGAAACCCGAGTTCAGTTTTCAGCATTCACATCAAGGAGCTTTCTGTAACTCCAGCTCCAGGGATCCAACGTCCTCTCTGGACTCCACCATGACCTGTACTCATGTGCATATACTCACACAAAGACACATACAAATACACATCGTTAAAAGAAAACAAAATTTTTTTTAATTTATTTTATTTTATTATTTTTTTCTAGCAGTGGTTACTGCTGAAGCAAAGGATCACATCAGAACATGGTTTTTTAATTATTATTATTTTTATTTATTTTTTATGTGTATGAATGTACAGTCTGCATGTAGGTTGGTGTACCCGTGTTGTGCAATGCTGCAGAGGTCAGAAGAGGATGTCGGATTCCCCTGGAACTGGAGTTAAAGACGGTTCTTAGCTGCCATGTGGGTGCTGGGAATTGAATTCTTCTGCAAGAGCAGTTGGTGCTCTTAACCACTGAGCCATCTCTCCAGCCCCCAAGAAAACAAATCTTTAAAAAAACATCAACAACAATCTGTTGGTCAAACTCGGTCTTGTTGTCCCTACTGCCCAAAGGCACAATGACTTGAGTTCACATAGGTAATAAGAGACAGGAGTTAAACCCAGGGCTTTTTACTTCCAGGCCCTTGTTCCCTCTGTCTACCACCCAAGTTGAACTATAGGCATAGCAGGCAGGGTGGCACCCTCTAGCTCAGGCAGACCCAAGAGCCCCAGTCCAGAATGTAACTTCCTTGGGTATGGAATCCCCCAGGGTCCCTCCCCAGAGACAGGAGGTAACGGGCGTAGTGGAAAGAGCTTGGGCTTGAGATCCGACCTCACCGAGTTCAAAACCTGACTGTACAGTCTCAGGCAAGTCACTTTGCCTCTGAGTCCACCTTCCTCTTCTGTCATATTAAGATGAGACTATCTCCCCTTAAGGGCCAGAGAAGATAAAGGTGTGGAGCTGAACAGCACATTTAACGCACAAAGTCAGATTCCAGCAGCTCTGTCACAGCTCTCCAGTTGACTCTGACTGGTCCTCGCTTTGGGTTATCCACTCTTGACTCTTTCTTCCTTCTTCTGTGACCCCCCACCCAGTGTCAGCCAAGGTCTGTAACTTCTCAGGGCCTCAGACCTGTAGGTCCCTGAGGGTTTTAGAGTACTTTTTTTTTGGGGGGGTGTCTTTTTTTTAGACAGGGTCTCCCTTTAGTCCCAGCTGGCCTGGAACTATGTAGACCAGGCTGGCCTTCAACTTACAGAGATCCACCTGCCTCTGATTCCTGAGTGCTGGGATTAAAGGCGTGCACCACTTTTTTTTTTTTTTTTCAGACAAGGTCTCTCTACGTAGGTCTAGCTGGTCTGGAACTTGCTATGTAGACTAGGCTAGCCTCCAACTGACAGAGATCCACCCACTTCTGCCTCGCAAGTGCTGGATCTCAGGGTGTGTGCCATCATTCCTGGATTTTGTTGTTGTTGTTGTTGTTGTTGTTTGTTTGTTTTGTTTTGAGCTAAAGTCTAACTATGTAGTCAAGGCTGGGCTCAAACTCTGGATCCCCCTGCCTCAGTTTCCCAAGTACTAAACTTTCAGATATGAGCCCTCATACCCAGCTAGAATTATCTTCAAACAACAAACAAACCAGCACCCAGGCTCTTCTGTGGAGATCCTACTTTGGTTGATCTGGGGTTTACCTCAGGCACTGGTATATTCTCTGGGTAGCCAAGGTCTAAGGAACCCAGGTCTGAACCAGTGTCCTGTGACACGAGAGCCAGGCGGTCCAGGGAGTGACAACATGGATCAGGACTCTGTTAGATCCTCACTGATTGAAGCTGAGTGTCCTTTTCTCTGAGAAGGACATCAGGGACCAGATGTCCCTAGCCAACTTCTCTGGGTGGGATTCCTGTCACCTCTGCTTATCCCCGCCTCCCCCATCATAGGTCTGGTCTTGGAGATATGCTAATCAGCATGGGTGTCCGCCCTCTCTCATAATTATCTTATAGCAGAGCTCCTCATCTTGGGATAATTTTCTCATCTGCATAATCGTATTTGACTTCCTTATGGATGTGAAAGCCCCCTTACCTTGTGCGAGTTAATCTTCATTGATTGAATATCAAATTCACCCGTCTGCAGGAGAAGGAGCTTTTCTAGATCTGCAGCAGAGCACCAGGGGTTGAACTGAAGCCAGGCTCAGCTGGGGGCGGGGTGGGGGCTTCAGCTCTGCAGTCTGTGTCCTCCCAGGGCTGGCCAGGGCCCCGAGCTTCCCGCTGCTGAGTGTGACTGTGCCTTTCCTCTCTGCCGCTTCCCTGACTCCTTGCCTGTTTTACCAGCCTTTCTGCGTCTCTTGTGTCTCTTGGCAGCTTGGTCTTTGGTTTATTTTCTTGGTGTTGGGTTATTTTCTCCCTGCTTTCTCCTGGTTTCCTCACTGTCATGGTTTCTCGGGTTCCCTGCTCCCCCAGTCTATCTCTCTAGAAACCAGACCCTACCTTTACTTAAAATCCTAAGGGGCTCTTCTATGTCCATCTCCACAATGTGGTGGTCAAAAATAAATTAAATATAGATGTGTGTGTATTTTATTGTAAAAGCATCCAAGATTCAGAGGGCCCCACTGAGCCATGCAAGGAAGGAAGAAGGCTGGCTCCACGCTCTGATTTCCCAGCCCTGGCTACCAGGCCCATTCTCAGTCTGGAAAATGTCAGTCCTGGGCTGCAGGTGTAGCTTAGTGATAGAGCACTTTTTTAGCATGTGTGAGGCCCTGGCTTGATCTCTACCACCAGGGAGAGAGACAGAGAGACAGAGAAACAAAGAGAGATAGAGACTTGCCTAGTAAGGGATGCCAGAGCTTGCACAGCAATCATATGAGTTAGGTGATGTTTCCACGTTTTATCCAAGGGTCATAAGCAAGTTCCATGGGGTGTGGCAAGACCAGGATTTGGTTTGAGTTTTGGTATTTATTCTTGGTTGTTTAATATTTTATTTATTATTTTTATTTTACATGTATGAATAATTGCATGCATGTAAATGCATCCACACTGTGCAGTGCCCACAGAGGTGGAACAGAAGAGGGCGTCAGATCCCCTGGAGTTATGGATGGTTGTTAGCTGCCATGTGAGCACTGGGAATTGAACATGGGTTCTCTGAACCTGGGTCCTCTATATGAGCTTTTAATTGCTAAGCCATCTCTCCAGCCCCATTTTTTGGGGTTTTTTTTGGTTTTGTTTTGTTTTGTTTTTGAGACAGGGTCTCCCTGTATCCCCAGCTGGCCTGGAACTCAATTTGTAGACCAGGTTGGCCTTGAGCTCACAGAGATCCACCTGCCTCTGCATTTCCAGTGCTGGAATTAAAGGCATTTAAAAATTTATGTGTGATGGGGGCTGGAGACATGGCCTAGCAGTTAAGAGCGCCGACTGCTCTTGCAGAGGACCCGGGTTCGATCCCCAGCACCCACGAGGTAGCTGAGAACTGTCTTTAACTCCAGTTCCAGGGGAATCTGACGCCCTCTTCTGACCTCTGCAGCATTGCATGACACGGTGCACAAACCTACATGCAGACAGTACATTCATACACATAAAAAAAATAAATAAAATTAGCCAGGCGTGGTGGCGCACGCCTTTAATCCTAGCACTTAGGAGTCAGAGGCAGGCAGATCTTTGTGAGTTCAAAGCTAGCCTGGTATACAGAGTGAGTTCCAGGACAGCTGGGGCTACAGGGAGACCCTGTCTCAAAAAGACAAAATAAATAAATAAATAAATAAATAAATAAATATATAAATAAAATAAAAAAAAATTATGTGTGAGTACATGTTAGTATATATACATATGTGTACAGGCATGGACACACGTGTTTGTGTGTGTGTGTGTGTAAGACAGACTTCAACATCAGTGTCACCTTAGTTTCTGAGCCAGGTTCTCAATGAACCCAGAACTCATTGATTCAGGATGATTGGCTGGCTAGCAAGCCTCAGGGCTCCTCTTGTCTCTACCTCCCCAGATCTGGGATTACATGCTTTTAACATGAGTACTGGGAGTCAAACCCTGGTCTTCATGCTTGCATGGGAAAGTACTTTATTGACTGAGCTAATTTTCCCAATGCTGGAATTATAGGTGAGTGGTACTATGTCCAGGAAGTAACAAGATTTGAACGTGAAGCTTTTGAATCCTGGAGATAGCCCTAGATCACCTGGGAAGACTGAGGCCAAGTCTTGTGCTTCCCATGAGCCTTGAAGCAGGTGACTGAGTCAATTTGAGCTTAGAACGCGTCGTTTCTCTTTAGTTTTCTCCTCTGCTTTAGGAACAAGGTCCAGATCACCTGGGTTCAGGCCATGAGAGGCATTTTCAAGGACTTTGGATAATAAGGACACAAGAAGCCCCTGGGCTTGTATCAGTTTCTCCAGGAGAGCAGAAAACAGATTTCTCAGCTTCATCTCTGTGTGGATTAGGCCTGTGGCTAACCCTTACAGAATTCGGGGCATCAGAGGGGATCTGTGCTGTTTCCAGCTGATCTGTACACACACATCTTTGAGGAGCACTTTCTGCATTGTAGGCATCTCGGGAACTATTAATGACGTAAAAATTGATGGCCATGAGTTCATCCCCAGATGAGTCCACGGTCTTGTCAGAGTAATTATGACAGCCTATAATACCTGCAGTTCTAAGGGTTCCTGTGAGTACAGAGGAGCCAAGGAGGGTTTCAATGAAATACTATGTAAAATGAATCTTGACCAATGACTAGGAGTTTCCTAAATAGAAAATGGTGGTATTTTAGACATAGCTGTATAAAAATACCTAAATATGAAGAACATCTGTGTTAGGGAATAGTGAAGTTTATTACCCCAGTTTTCTTCCTGGCAATAAGGACAGTGTTGAGAGATGAGTCTGGGAAGTTTGTAGAACCCAGATTGTGAAAGGCTACTTACAGGCCCTGGTGAGCTTAGAACATTTTTCAAGTAGAGAAGCTCTTTAGAAATATGAACCAGATTCAGTCCCTGGTGAGGTTCCATTACTTGGTTTGTAGGTGGATGTCTTTTCTTTCTTTCTTTCTTTCTTTCTTTCTTTCTTTCTTTCTTTCTTTCTTTCTTTCTTTCTTTTTTTTTTTGGTCTTTTCAAGACAGGGTCTCCCTAGTCCCATCTGGCCTGGAGCTTGCTATGTAGACCAGGCCGGCCTTGAACTCATAGAGATCCGCTTGCCTCTGCCTCCCAAGTGCTGGGATTAAAGGCGTGCGCCACCACGCCCGGCTGTTTGATGTCTTTTCAGTCTATCTGTGAGCAGTATGGTTGGGTGGTGCTGCTGCCTCCTTTCTATGGGCCTTAATTCCACCAAGTCATGGGGCCCCGCCGTCACCATTTCCCAGAGTGCCCATCTCCAGATATCATCACTTGACATTAAGGTTTAGATTAGAGGAGAAACTAACTCCAGTCCACCACAAGCCCTGGGTCCTAGGATCGCCTTCTAGCTCCTGGGCAGGGAATGGAAGAAGACCAAGAAGTTTAGCCATTTCTCAGCCTTCTTGGTGGGAACAGAGCCCAACCATTCTGCTCACTGGTGGTTGGTGAAACATCTTTGCCCAGCCTCCAACAGTCAAAAAGGACTCTGGGAAGTGTCAGGCCTGATGAGCCAGTGTCTTCCAGTGATAATCGGCTCCTTTGGAGGGGGAGATGTGCTGTTGGTGGATAGCTGGCTGCCTCTACCATGGGTGGCCTCAGGATAGTACCTCTGTCAGCAGAGCAACCATGGACCACAAGCCTGATGGGGAAAAGACTGGAGAAGCTCCAGCAAGAGGCTGTTGCAGAGGCCCAGGAGTTAGGGCATAAACTACTTACACGAGACAGCTTCTTCCCTTTGTGGTGAAATAGATGGTACCTAGATCAGAGGACCTGGGTCTGAATCCCAACTGAACTATGTTCCAAATGCATAGCCCTGAGCAGTTTACTTGACCTCCAAGCCTCACTTTCTCTACTGTTAAGATGGAAGTGATCCTGACAGCTGGATCACCTTGTCATTTTGAGTGCTTAGTAGACTGGCCACAGAAAGTAGCCAATAAATGCTGGAGAGCATCATTGTTGTTACTGTTGCTATTCAAAGGAAGACAGGCAGAGCTCCGCTTCCTGCTTGAGTGCTTGAGATCTGTGTGGCTTTAGACGGTCAGGCGCCCTAGCTTCAATAGACTCTCCATGGAGTGGCAATAATAATAACTGCCTTGCAGGGCTGCCAAAGGACTAATGCTCCACACGGGAACACAAGGGAGAGCAGGGAGTGCCAGCAAGGGTGCCCACCTGGTTACTGTCCGTGATGCTATTCCCTGTTGTCTATGGGCTGCACTGAGGGGGGCTTTGTAGATGTCACATTGGCTTTTTATTTATTTATTTATTTTTGGTCTTTTTGAGACAGGGTATCTCTGTAGCCCCCAGCTGTCCTGGAACTCATGTAGACCAAGCTGGCCTAAACTCACAGAGATCTGCCTGCCTCTGCCTAACGAGTGCTGGGATTAAAGGCATGTGCCACCACACCTGGCTTACATTGGCTCCTCTTATGCTTTCTGGATAGTTCCTGGTCCTCTGGATTTTTTTTGCAGGGTGTGCTCTGGGGCAGGAGATAGCCATGCTTCACAGCTGGGCTCTGCAAGGAACAAGTTAAGACTCTGCCACTTGGGAGCTGCAGACCTCAGAGGTTCAGTGTTTCCATCTGTGGAACGGGGCTGGCAACAGCAGGCACCCGGCAATAGTAGGCACCTGAGAAAGTTGTGGAAAGTGTAGCTGAGGTGAAGCCTGGAGCACAGAACCCAAGGCCTGGCATCTATGAACCAAACGTCACTTGCTGTCACTATGCTCATATAACACTTAGGCGGGGCCTATGGAGAAGGGTTGTGGTGGGGAGCAGAAAAAGAAGGTAGGATCCGGCTGGGAAGGCCTGGATAGTGGCAGATCCGTTCAGAGTGGGGCTTCTTCTTCTTCTTAAAGTGCTGGACCGGGGACTTGGTCTGAGGGCTCCTCCTCTAGACCTTTGGAGACACAACATGGCCCTACTGGGCGGGAGGGGACATCTCTGGACTCAGCTTTCTCCTGCTGGGGCTACAGTGGAGGGAAGGCCATTTGCAATTCAGATGGGGCAGATGGGAGTACTTCAGGGGGTGGGGAGTGGGGGGCGAGCGCCTGAGTCAGCTGCCTCACTTCTCACACACATCCTGGCCCTAGAACAACCCTTCTCAGCCTGGTGCCAGCCTCTCAGAGCGCAACCCCCTTAGAGCACAAGCTCTATGCCTTGTGGAAAGGAGGGAGATAATATTGCCATTCCACTTCAGAAACAAGTGGGGTCCAGAGAGGTAAAGCTACTTGCCCAAGTCACACAGTAGTGAAGGACTGAGCTGCAGGACCCACCAGCCAGCCTAGATTCGGAGCTTACATTCTTCTTCTTCTTTTTTTTTTTTATCACATTCTTATTCATACAGTGCACGACCCTAACTCCTCCCAACAGCAGCACCTCCATCTCCACCTGTTCTGAAAAGCCCTAGACAGATGCAAAGAAAGGTTTGAGATTCAGCTCTGCTCCTATGATGGGAACAGCTCCCATCCTCTTCCCAGTCTGAGGAGCTGCTCTGGGGCTACCTTAGCTAAGAGGTCATGAGGATGAGGCTCCTTTGATTTCCTGGGCCTCCTGGGACCTCTGGGCTATCAGAGGGGGCCCAGCAAATGAACAGGCAGGGTGGGTGCAGGGACACACAGATAGATGACCCTGGACACATGCTTACTCCGGGACAATGATGAACCTGGGCCTAGGATGCTGGCTGTTCTTGTCTCCCACACACAGGGGCCTACTTGTGTAGAACGCCTCCCTACAGCTTCATTTCCCCTTCCAGCCACCCCAAGGCCAGGGAGGCAGGGACTTCCGGCTCCACCTTACAAATGAGAACTCACCTATTTCATCTTGGGTGTGATAGACAGAAAGATCCATTCTCCTTCCCCAGCCCCTTGCCCTCTCCCTTTCCTGTTCCTGGGGGTGGATGAGCAGTAGTGGCTGTGTCCTTCCCTCAGACTTCTTTCTCCATGAGACTTCTGTACTGATTAAATTGTTCATCCACGTGGGAGACAATGTTGTGGGCAACACCCCTGGTTCAACTCTCCTCCATGCTGAAGCTAGCGTTTGGTCTCACTGGCTCTGTGACTTTGGGCCAGCCATTTTCTCTCTACCTCCTTTGTTTCATCTGTGAAATGGGTGGCAGATTCTTTCCTTACAGGTCTGGTTCTTGGATCTAGTCAGCACCTGCATGTGTTCTGTACTTGCCTTGTTAATGAATAAGGCCCAAGCTCCTCCCCCACAGGCTGCTGGTTCACTAGTGGGGCAGGCCTCCTCTCTCTGTGACCTCTGATCCCTCCCTCTCCTCCCCCAATTCCTCCTCTACAAGAGGTTGTGAGTCCCTGTCCCTTCCCCTTCCCACCCCATGAGGCCCAGGGGGCCCAGAGAAATTAGACCGAATCAAAGCAGAAAATGAGTTTTCATTCATCTTGGAATGATGCGAGAGGTTACCAGCAAGACAAATAGCAGCCTCCCCCTCTTCCTTTATCACTGTCACTGCAATTAATAGGCTGTGGCCTTCGTTATCCAGGCCTTACTAAGGAGAAAGCAGCCCCAGGCGATGCTAACAAGGGAGAGGAAGCAGGCCCAGCTCCCACCAAGTGCTCTCGAGTGGCCATATGCTCACCTGGCTCTCCAGACCTGCTGTTGGGGTGCTGACGAACTTGGGGGGCACAGTAGCACACAAGGGAACCAAGTGAGACCTGTTGGAGAGGGGAACACTGGTTCCCTGACCCCTGAGAGTACCCAGGTAGCCCATGGATTGATAATTATAGATGCCCAGTCTCTTGAGTATTTCTGAAGTTCGTATTATGAGCCAAATGCCATTTCTTCCTCGAATACCATCCGGTGAGCTAGGCCTCTGTGCTCTGGTTTTCCTGAGGAGGAAACTGAGATCCAGAGAAGGCTAGCTGTTTACCTGAGGCTGAACAGATTTGGAAGCAGAGAAGGCAGGATCTGAACAAAGGTCTCCTGTTCAAATCGTTCTCACTGCCATATTCTGTTATCTACTGATAAGGATGGAGGACTGGGAGACAGGTTCTGGACAGTCTCTGCTTCCAGAACTGGAGTATGAAAATAATCCAAGAGCTCAACTGAGTTAACACCAGCTTTTCATCTCACCCTGGACCTGGGTGCCGCTGACCCTAGAGGGGCCTGGAAGCCGTTGCCAGGCCTCAGAAATGGACCAAGTCTTTGTCAGGACCCAAAGGAAAGCTTTTTTTTTTTTTCTTAAAAATTTTTTGATGTATTTATTTTATTTTACATGTATGAGTAGTGTTTTGCCTACATGTGTGTAAGTGCTGGCAGAGTCCCTAGAACTGGAGTTATAGACAGTTGTTAGCCCCCATGTAGGTGCTGGGAACTGAACCTGGGTCCTCTGCAAAAGCATCTGGTACTCTTAACCACTGAGTCATCTTTCTAGCCCCAAACTCTTTTTTCAAGGATTAGAAGATACTATGAACACAATTTTTAAAAATAGGGTGTGGTAGCACACACCTGTAATCTCAGTACTTTGGAGACTGAAGGGGAGGGGGTTATAAATTTGACACCAGCCTCGGCTGCATAGGGAGACTTTATATATAATGATTTTTTTTTAATGAATTCCTCTAACAGGTTACTCAATGCCTAGGCGGTTTGGCTCATTGAGTATTTGCTCAATCAATGGATACTATATTACTTGTCTATAACTGTGTAACAAATTACCCCAAAACTTAGTTGCTTAAAACAACACCATTTTCACTGGTGGAAAACGCGGAGTAGCTGGATTGGGTGGCTCCAACTTTGGGTCTCTCAGGAAGTTATAGTCACATGTTGCCTAGGAGGGCTGGAAACTCTAAGATAGTGAACTCCCCTACTGGACATGTTGATGGGAAGCTCTTTAGTGTGCTCCCTGTGGGGCCAATTGGGGTGCTCTCTGTGCCTGTGTGTTCAGAGAAAGGGTAGGTCTTGGGGGAGACCGTGTGCTGAAGTAGGAAGGGACAAGTGTTGAGGAGAGGGGTGCTCTTTTTCTGCATAAACTTCCAAGTCTTGTGGAGCTCTCCATAGGAAAGTTTACAACATGGCGGCCAGCTGTCTCAGGAGCAGAGCAGAAGCCACATGCTCTTCATGAGCTATCTCAGAAGCTGTACACTCACCTCCACCAGGCTTTACTAGTCACAAAGGCCACCAGATTCTATGTGGGAGGGGACCACACAAAGGCATGAACATCAACAAATGGATGTCTCTGGAGGCTGTCTGCCATAGATCCCAAAATCAGAACAGCATTCTGGTAGGGTGTGGTGGTGCACATTTGTAATCCCAGCACTCTGGGAGGCAGAGGCAGGTGGATCTCTGTGAGATCAAGTCCAACCTGGTTTATATTGTGAGTTTCAGGCTAGGTTGGGCTTCAGGGAGACTCTGTCTCAAACCCCCCCCCCAAAAAAACACAACCCTAAACAACAACAAAATTCCGCCCCAAAGCAAATAAACAATAAACCCAAACTAAAAACAACATTCTCTACAGACTAAAAGTGGCCCTCAAGCTTCAAAAGCAAGAAAACCAAACAACAAAACCAAATAGAATCTGCAGCATTGAGCTGGGGATGTAGCTCAGATGGTAGAGTGCTCACCTAGTATGCACAAAGCCCTGGGTTCTAACCCAGCATTATATGCAATCCCAGCATTTAGGAAGGGTAGACAGGAGGATCAGAAGTTCAAGGTTATCCTTGGGTCCGTTATCTAATTTGAGGCCAGCTTGGGATACATAAGACCCTGTCTCAAAAATTAATAAATAAAATAAGTAAATCTATAGTGTTAAACATGAGAATAATCTTTGCCTTTGGGGGAGGTAGGGACCAGAAAGGTCCACAAGGGGGCTTCTGGGTTGCTGGCGATGTTTTATTATCTGCTGATCAGGATGCTGGCTGTATGAACGTGTTAACTGAAAAATCACTGAGCGTGGTGTGTGCAAGCTTCCATATGTATATGATACTTCAATAAAAAATGTTCAAAGGGTCTTCATCCTTGAGAGGGTTGAGAGCCATCTGTGCAGTTCTAATCTCATTTTATGGGGAGAGGCAGGAGGGCCCAGAGGAAAGGAAGCTGACTTGTTCAGGGTCCCTGGACAGGACTTGGACTAATATTCAGGCCTCCTGGGTCCTGGGGAATGGGCTATGTGGTCTTAAGCTGCAGACTCACTTTACTGGGCTGGGGTTTCTCCCCCCAGCTTTCCTGGAGTCATTCCATTATGGAGGAGAGGTCGCTGGCTGGGCCGGGGTCTGGCATTGTGTGTCTGGTTCCCTGTGGGATCGACTGGGCCATGCCCCACTTGCAAGCAGAACATGGCTTCAGTCTCTGTGTTCAGAGACAGGATGAGTCTCAGGTGGGAACCATGTGCCAAGGAGCAGAGGGGACGAGTGTTGGTGGGGGTATTCTTTTTCCGTCCACACCAGAACATGCCTCTCTTTCAGGTGACCATGTCCATCTCTACTGACTGGAATTCAAGACCTTTCAGGCAGGAATTCAGCCCCATACTGGCTTATGTCTCTAGTATCTTTTTTGTTTTGTTTCTGTTTTGTCTTTTTTGAGACAGGGTTTTCTGGCAGCCGCACCTGACCTGAAACTTACTATATAGACCAGACTGGCTTTAAACTCACAGAGATCTACCTGCCTCTGTCTCCCAAGTGCTGGGATTAAAGGCATGCACCACCATGCTGGGGTGCATTCAAATGATTTAACAAGCTATGCTGAGCCATGATGAAACACACCCTGAAGGAGAAATAAAGGGCATCCTGGCAAGGAAGCAGAGCCGAGAATGGCAGGAGAACTTCCTGGAGGAGGCAACCTTGAGACCTCCCAATAGGAAGGTGATAGTCACAGGATGTTCCCAGACAGGGATACACAATGGCATGGGGAAGAACCCAGCGGCTGGAGAGTTCATGATTTTGATGGATCTTACTGTGAATTGAGCACAGCATTGAGGCAGTGCAGTGTGGGACGGGGTCAAGGGTCAGGAGGGGCTGCAGCGGTAGGGAAGAATCGTCGCTGTGTACTAAGAGCAGTAAGAAGAGCAACTGCATATATAGCTCAGTGCCTGGCACACAGAGGTGAAGGGGGAAGGCTGGCCCTAGGAAATAAAATTCTAGTCTCCAGCAGGCTGGCTCCACCCTGTTTTCAGGAGCAGCAGTGACTGGGAACTCCTTACTGCTTTGAGGCTCAGCAAGACCCCTGAAACATTGGATCCTCGGGCTCCTTTTCAGCTCTAAGGATGGAGATGTCCTGCTCCCTCAGCCTCTCATGTACCTGCTGTGGGGGCGGAGCAGGGCAGGCAGCCCAGGCTCCCAGCAGTGGACACAATGTTCTGGTTCAATGGAAGGACCTTAGACGCATAGACAAGGACACAGCAGTAAAGGATGATGTGGCCGAACCCCCTGGTTCCACAGTGAGCAGACCTCAGGTGTGTGATCGGGAGCAGTTAAATTTCATCATTACCCTTTCTCCGATGGTGTTTTTTATAGTCTTTTTTACTACTGGCACTAAAGGTTCTGGACTCATCGTGGCGGAGTGGAGGACATCACTCGTCGGGCTGACTGCTCCGTGATATAAAAAAATGACAAGTCCTGGCTTAATCTTTCTGATAACTGTGTTCCGAGCCCCCATCCATCTCCACCAAGGGGTCTGGGCAAAGCTGGAAGACAGGAGCATCCCAGCATTTAAGAATGAAAAATTAAGTGGCCTTTTTAAGCACAGCATGGAGCTCCATGGCTTGGTGCTGGTCCACAGATGGGGTGCCGTGGCAGGGAAAAGAGGCGGGGGGATGGGGGGGGAGAAAGAGCAAGTCAGGGGGGGGACTGCTTCCTGTTCTGGGGTCGGGGAGGTGGACAGCAGGTCTCACATAGTGTCACATGAGAATATGAATATTTGGAAGTGAGCACAAGTTTTGTGCCCACCTGAGTTGCCTTTCTCTTTGCCTCTGAGTATCTGTGCCTGAGCTGTTTTCCCAGCTGTATCCAGTGGCATGTGTAACGGGAGAGAGGGAATGACCCTATACTGCAAATCAAGAGGCCTGGGTTTGGGACGATTGGCAAGATAGCTCAGTTCTTGCCACCAAGCCTGAGGAATTCCCAGGGCCAACATGGTAAAGGACAAAAACAAACAAACAAACAAACAAAAAAAACAACTGACGCCCACAAATTGTCTTCTGACCTCCACACATGTATTGAGTGCACACACATAAACAAATAGATAAACTAGTATTAGTTCCGCAGTGTTTGGGCAAGTCCCTTCCTTTTCTGGGCTTCACTAAAATGTTCACTAGCTGTTTGATCCCAGGCAAGCCACATCGCTACTCTTCGCCTGAGTTTCTCCACCTGTCTGTGGGATCATTGCTCTCTATCTATGATCAAGGCTGTAAAGAACTGTGAGATCACGAGCCAGAAAAATTCCTGTAGTCTCAGGTTCCTGGCTATCTGTGGAAGCCCTGGCTCAAAGGCGGCTCCCAGGGGTGTCTCAAATGTCCTTGGACCTAGGACTGCAGTGGCCTGCTCCCTTTCCATGACCCAGAAAGGCCCAGATACAAGGGCAGATTTGGGAACTGGGGTGCAGAGGCAGGAGCACAGGCTTTGAAGCCTTTATACCTGGCCTTCAGTGCTAGTTGTATCTATCCAGTTGTGTCTATGAGCTTCTGAGACTCGGTTGTCTTATCTGTAAAATGGAAATAAAGGCAACATTGGGTAAATTAAGAAGCTGTGCCTAGTACATAGTACATGCTGAATGAATATTGGTTATTATCAGGTGTCCCTGAGGAGACAGACAGACAGACACACACACACACACACACACACACACACACACACACACAAATTTTTAAACAGAATTTGCCTGTCTGCCACTTCCTAATCTCATCACTGTTGCCTTCGTGTCCTCCTTGTGGAACTGCAGCAAAGGGGACAAATGGCAGTCTGGCTTTTCATGCAAGATGCAAATGAGCGAGGGAGGGAAGGCAAGTTGGCAGGCCCTGATTACCAGAGGATGTGTTTGTCCCTAAAGGGGCCAAACATTTGTTGCAAACAACAACAGCAAGAACAAAAAACCTGTGAAAATCTCTCTCAGCAGCCCCCACACAATCCCTTTATCACCAGGGCCTGT
The DNA here is from genome assembly GCA_009823505.1 of Rhizomys pruinosus. Classification (NCBI taxonomy): domain Eukaryota; kingdom Metazoa; phylum Chordata; class Mammalia; order Rodentia; family Spalacidae; genus Rhizomys; species Rhizomys pruinosus. The sequence continues at coordinate 3,727,027 of VZQC01004974.1, forward strand.
GGTTTGGAGAACAAGATGCCAAGCTGATAGGGCCTTGGTTATCTGGGGCAGGTGGTGTTTATCTGGGACAGTTCCCCAGGCCAGGTCCCTATTGGCCTGTGTGTTATCTGGACCAGAGGGGGAGGGCCGGGACTTGAGTTCCCTCGTACACTGGGCAGTCGTGGGGGAGTTTCAGATGGTGACGCTGCTGAGCAGCAGCAGCTCCTGTGTACCTGGGAAGACTGGAGGTTAAGAATGCCTTGTTTTAAACTATTTGTGCTTAAGAATGGGCTGTTCCTATGGCAGTCGGGGTAGCTCCAGAAGTCTTTGCCAGGGGTAGACAGTGGGGCAGGAGCGTCCACCCCGTGGGTGGGTTGTGTCACTTGCCCAGAAATGCTTGACCAATAAACAGTTCCAGGATTGGAACTTTGTTCTTCTGACTCCAAAATACTGCAAAACAAATCCTATGACCATGGCAGAGTCCACCCACCCCTGCAAAGGAGGGACACTTAATATTCTCAGAAACTGAGTGCCTTCTCTTTATCACTCCAACCCCACCCTGGGAAACCAGGAACTTGAGCTTATCTTTTTCTTTTTCCCTCTTTTTGACCCAGGGTCTCAGGTAGCATAGGCTGGTCTTCAACTCATTATGTAGCTGAAGACCTTGAACTTGAATGCCTCAAATGCTGGGATGATAGGCATGTGTCAGGACCTCTGGTTTGTGGAGGACTGGGGCTCAAACTCTGGGCTTCGTGCCCAGAGGCAAGCACTCTACAAATGAGATATCCCAATGAGATATGTATTCAGTTCCTTTACCCCATTCTATTTTTTGCGGATCTATGTTTGTATGTGTGAGTATGATGTGTACATATGATGTATGTGTATGCACATGTGTGAGTACAGACATGTGCATGCCATGGCATGCCTGTGAAGGTCATAGTACACCTCAGGCACTGGTCCTTGCCTTTCACCTTTTTTGAGACTGGGTCACTTTTTTTTTTTTAGGGGGGCGTCTTTTCGAGACAGGGTTTTCCTGTAGTCCCAGCTGTCCTGGAACTCACTCTGTAGACCAGGCTGGCCTTGAACCCACAGAGATCCACCTATCTCTGCCTCCCGAGTGCTGGGATTAAAGGCATGCGCCACCACGCCCGGCGAGACTGAGTCATTTTTTTGTGGCTTGCTGCTGCTCCAAGAGCTTCTGGAGATTCTCCACGCCCACTCCCATCTCGTCACAGGAGCACTGGTATTATAGACGCACACTACTACACCTGACTCTACATGGATTCCGGGGATTTGAATTCAAGTTCTCATATTTGCACAGCAAAAAGTGCTTTACCCACTAAGCCATTTCTCTTGGCCCCTTTCCCCATGTTAATATAAGGAAATAAAGCTTCAGAATCATCTAGGCCCTCAGCCATGGTCACCAAGTTGAGGCACAGCTGGGACTTTGAGCCTAGTTCGCCGACTCTCTGCCTGACAGTAGCCCTGCCCCTTTGCATCCCCAAGGCTCCCAATGAGGAGGGCTTTCCCTGGGCTCTGACTCGTGGAGACAATCGCCATCTGTGCCACTCAAGTGCTCCTTAATCATTTACTGTCCTTGCAAATGGCCTTTGGTCAAAAGCAGTGTAAGTTCTGCCTTGGACCCGTCAGACTTGGTGGTGGTGGTGGTGTTTGCTCATGTGGCCCACCTCCCCTGCTGACTGCAGCGGCCTGGAGGGCAAAAGCCAGGTGGCTGCAGAGCTCTGCCCTCCCTCTACTGCTCAAAGCTGGAGGTGTTTGCTGAGCAACTGGCAAACTTGGAGCTGATGATTACAGCACTAGCCAGGGAAGAGCCGCAGGGGGCAGGGAAAGCTGGAGGAACTGGCTCCTCACACTGTATATGACCAAAGACCTCTGCTCCAGACCCATAGCTCAACTCTGTTGTGTATCCGTTAGTAACTTGCATAGCCAAGGCGGATGCCAGAATACTTCCTACTCTCTCCCTCATCGCCCAGCCTCTCCTAGGCACCAGCAGGGTTAGGGAAACAGCCCAACTGTCTTCCTTGCTTCCAGTCTCCTCCAACTGCAATCAGAGGGAGTGTGTGTGTGTGTGTGTGTGTGTGTGTGTGTGTGTGTGTTATGTACACATGTATACCTGAGTGTCTGTGGAGGCCAGAGAACAGCTCAGTGTCACTGTTGCCCTTGCTTTGTGCGCACTTCTCATTGGTCTGGAACTTGCCAAGAAGGCTAGGCTGGCGGGCTGGCTGGCAAGCCTCAGTGATCTACCTGTCTCCACCTCCCTAGAACTGGGATTACAAATAAAAGACGCCACACCCAGCTTTTTTTTTTTATTTCCACAAGGGTTGTCGGGATCAAACTCAAGTCCTCGTGTTCAAAAGGTAAGGACTTTATCGACTGAACGAGCCATCTGCCATCTGTGGTTTGTCTCCACTCTACTTAGCCTCTTCCAGGGTTCCCAAGGTCATCGAGATAGAATGTAAGGGTCTGTTTTTCTAGGAGGTGGCCCTGGCCCTCTCGTAGTGTTACCTCTGTATTCCTAGTCACTCTGACCTCTGGGTTCCGCGGACTGCTTCCTTCGCTGCTCTGAGCGTTTGCATGGGCTCCTCCTGTCGCTGGCTCTTTTCACTGTCAGCTCCGCCTCATCCTCAGGACCACAGTTTGGTGGCCTCTCCTCTGGGAAAGCTCCCTCGACTCTTACAGAGGTGGGGCCGCTTGTCCAGCAATGTTTGACACATATCTGGCATAGACTTGAAAACATGGACTAGGAGTTGCCTTGGAGATTTATCTTCTGTCTGTCTCTCCCACTAGACTCCAAGCTCCAAGAGGCAAGAAGCATGCTTAGTGTCCTAAGAGTGTTTGCAGCCTTTAATCCCAGCACTTGGGAGGCAGAGGCAGGTGGATCTCAGTGAGTTCAAGGCCAGCCTGGTCTACAGAGTGAGTTCCAGGCCAGCTGGGGCTAAAGGGAGACCTTTAGTCTCAAAAATATAAAAAAAAAAAAAAGGAAAGAAAGGAAAAAAAAAAAAGGGTGTTTGCAGAGGACTGGGTGCTCCACACTCTTTCCTGTATCCTTCAGCCCCTTACAGGGACTCAGACAACTGCGGATCCAAGTGCAGAGAGCCCAGCCCTACCACCAGTTTCCCTCATATTCCTAACCCCTTCTCAGGGCCTCCTTGGCCCTCCTATCCTCCTACACCACCCTGTAGCTCATTCACCCGTGGCACAGAGCTGGGCACAAGGCTTTAGGAAACCTGCTGACATTTCGCACCAGATCTGGTAGAATCCGGGTATGACTACTTACTGTTGTGTCTGAGGCCTCCTGGAGGTGACCTGGGGCTCCGGGGGTTGGCTGAGTACTTCTTCCCACCAGGCTCCCTTGAGATCCTCACCGCCCCTCAAATCAGCACCCTACCCCCCCCCGCCCCGCCCCATCCCTCCATCTAGGGCAGCTGCCTGGGCCCGGCCTCCCTCTCCCCTCTGACTGTAGCCCTGGAAAAGGGCGTGAGACTGTGCATCCTGGAGTGGATCCAGCTGTTGCTTGCCACAGCTGGCTGCATCACCCTCAGCAGATCCGGGGAGGACGGGATCTATCTCCCACCATCTGAGCCGTCCACGTGCCACCCATGCATGCACTTTATTTAAAGTTGCGGGTTGGGAGAGTATGAACAGAACCTTAGGACATGTTTGGCTGGGGACGGGGAATATTTGTTCAGTCCTAGGCCCAGCCTGATGCTATCCCTTCCTCCATGGCTTCCTGTGCCCTGCTTCTCCTGACTGCCTTTGCTTTGGATGTGAGACGTGGTCCTGTTTTCTTCCCCGGCCTCCACGCTCCTCTCTGTCTGATGGGACACAGGCCAGTTCAGAAAGGGCCTCCTTTTATTGCTGAGAAAGGCCTTAGGGGGCATGCCTACTTCTCCAGTGGCCCCAAGGACACTCTGGGAGGTTTTCCTGGATGGGGGATCAGAGCCTCGGTTGAGGAGAGAGTACAGCTTGGTCCTTTGAATGGGTAGAAGAGCAGCAAGGGGGAATGAGAACTGCAGGGAGAAGTGGGGGAGGAAGAGAGCCACAGAGTGCCTGTGGGGCTGCAGGTGGACTTTTTTTTTTTTAATGTTTTAAATAAATTTTATTCATTTCTGTATGTGTATGAATGCACTGTCCGCATGCAAGCCTGTGCACCCGTGTCATGCAATGCCGCGGAGGTCAGAAGAGGGTGTCGGATTCCCCTGGAACTGGAGTTCTCCTGGAATTGGAGTTTCAGACGGCTCTCAGCCGCCATGTGGGTGCTGGGGATCGAACCTGGGTCCTCTGCAAGAGCGGTCGGCACTCTCAACTGCCAGGCCATCTCTCCGGCCCTGCAGGTGGACCTTTAAGGGTTGGAGCCTCACAGGGTAGGCTGAGGTGCAGGCAGGGTTCCAAGGAAAGGCCTCTCATGTGGCCACCATCGACATTTACTGAGTGCCTCGGTGGGCCGAGAGGAGGCCAATCTGTCCCTGCCATCAAAATCCAGATAATAATCACAGAACTGCCATTGGGAAGGAGAAACCAAGTCGCCCAGGAACACTGGGTGCCTTCAGATGTCAAGTTGTTTCCTGGCTTTTGGTGCCTTTCAGGCTTTAGAAACCCTGGCGACACTTCGCCCAAGGTCTGGTGGACTCCCAATTCTGTTTGTTTGTGTCTGTTTTGGCAGTATGGAACCCAGGGCCTCAATCATGCTCTGCAAATGTTCTACCACTGAGCTGCTCCTCAGCCTGAGGTATCCGCTCATGTTTAACCTACACCATTTTCATCACCCCACAGGGGGTCAGGAAAGTGAGGCTACTTGCCCCTGACTGGGGCAGTTTTCAGGAGAACCTCGAGTCAGCTCCAGGGTTCTTCCTCCCCTGGGGGAGTCTGCTCCTGAATATTTCTCCACATCTATCGGGTGAGGGAGGGGGTGGGAGGGCTTTGATAACTTGCTCCCCAGAGTTCAGTATCAGTGATACATCACTTCTAGGCCCTACACAAATGTCCTGTGGCCTCTGTGACCTGCTTTGGTGACCTTCAAGAAGAGTGAGTCTTTTCTGTAGGAAGCACCCTGAGTCAGGATGCCAGAGCACATTAAGACATTTCTGTAGGTTGTGTGTGTGTGTGTGTGTGTGTGTGTGTGTGTGTGTGAGTGTGTGTGTCTGCTCATATGGGCCATATCTCACACGCTTCAGCCAGCCCAGCCTCCGAGAGCCCTGTGGGCAGTCCCCACCCTGCCTCAGGCATCCTGGTTCCATCTGTCCCAAGACCCTTGAGCCTGGCTTCTGCAGCCTGGCCTAACCTTCTCTACCCTGCCCTGATTCTCCAGCCCCTGCTGGAGCCATCTGGCAGGTGGCAAGGTGCCCACCCCCAGGGTGTGGTTGCCAGGGGCCAAGAGGGGAGCAGCTGGGAGGCTGGGCCGGCCCCACAAGCAGCACCTCACCCTGAGATTCTGTCTGGGGAGCTGCAGTGGGGTCACTGTTTCCCCTTCCTTATCCTTAGGGAAATATCGCAAGGGTCTCCTATCCCCTGCCAACCGCGCTGACTGGTCTTGAGACTCTGGGGAAGCAGCCCCCCCCCAATATTTTGCCATTGGCATTTACTTCTGGGGATTCCCCGTGCCGTGCCCGCCCGACGACGACCACTCCAGCATTCCCAGACACTCACACTCAGAGCACCTACCTCCCTCTACTGCCTTTGTTGGCTTAGCAATGATAGCTGATGACCTTTCTCTCTCCTTCCCTCCTCCCTCTCCTCCTTCTGCCTTCCCCTCCTCCTCTTCCTCTTCCTCCTCCTCTTCTTCCTCCTCCACCTCTTCCTCCTCCATACTTTCGATGCTGGGAATGGACCCCGGAGCCTTAAATACACTGGACCATCCTCTTTTTTGAGACAGGGTCTCATTGTGTAGCCCAGGCTAGCCTCAAAATCTCAGTCCTCCTGCCTCAGCCTCCCAAATGCTGGGATTAATTACAAGCTGTGCCTCCATTCTTGGTGACACCTCGCGATTCTACATCGTATCCTGTGTGCCAGGCTCTTGTCTAATCTTTTTACATCAATTAACTCATTTACTCTTCATACAACTCTGAGGTTGGTGCCACTATACTAATTTCATAGACAGGGGAGAACGAACCACACAGTGCTTAACTAATGTTCCTAAAGTCACACAGCTAGAATTGGGATCTGAGCCGCCCAAGTTCACAACATTGATTTGGGGCTTCCAGGCGTTGTTCTGAGTGCTTTGCATAGAATACTTCATTTAATCCTTGCAATGTTGTTATTATTACTCCTACAAATGAGGAATGGGTGCACAGAGAGATTATGTATCTTGCTTATAGTCACACAACCAAAGAAGAAGACACGATGGGATTTGAACCCTAGGCAGTTTGTTCGCAAGATCCCAAAGTTCATGAATGAAAGGGTTCAGTCAATCCTGGAAGTTGGGGTGGAGGTGGGCCCATGCCTGGCCTCTGCAGTCCCCCAGCCTCCTTTGGCTTCCCCACCATCCCATCACAGGGCGGGGCTACAGCCAAAAGGATGGGCAGAGGGAGGCCTGAGCATTTGTGAGCCAGGCAGCCCAGGCACAGGCTGAGCCTGCACACACTCCAGACGTCTCTTCTGTGGCCAATTAAACAAATTGCAGCAAAACAGCATTTTATTAGTGTTTGCCCACAGCAGTCTGGGCCTGCAATAAATTTCCTCTAGGCTGCAGTGCTGGAGAGGCTGGCGGAGGGGTGTGCTTGCATGAGGGGAGACATTGGGGCTACTGGAGGGGGTGTGGAGAGCGGGGTATGGGAGAGGGAGCTGGCATGTTAAGCAGCTGAGGGAGGCGGAGAGACATCAGGAAGGGCCCTGGGGGCTGCTGGGTATCAGAGTGGCTGTCTTCCCAAACAAGCGCTCCGCTTCATCATAAACACAGTGAATTATGAGGCGGCCTGCACCAGCGCACCAGCATGGCTGCCAGGCTCAGGGAAAACTGGGGTGGGCAGAGGAGCCTGGCAGGAAGCCAGGGCCTGACTGTGTACCCCCACAGCCCCCAGCTCCATGGCCTCTGCCTAGACCATCAGACACCTGGGCCCCTGGACTCTTGATTGGTCTCTTGTCCTCCCATCTCTTCTCATTCATCTAAGAAATATTTCTTAAATATCTGCTGTTTGTCAGGTCTTGGCAAGAACTCTGTAAAGCATGCTATTATTCCAGGATTTGTTGTTGTTGTTGTTGTTATTTAATCCTGAGCCAGGTGTGGTGGCAAATGCCTTTAAGCCCAGCACTCAAGAGGCAGAGGCAGGTGGATCTCTGTGAGTTCAAGTCCAGCCTGGTCTACATAGTGAGCTCCAGGCTAGCTGGGACTAAATGGAGACCCTGTCTCAAAAAAGACCACCCCCCCAAAAAAACCCCCCCCAAAACTTTTAATGTTTACCAGGTTGTTTAACACTAAAAAACTTCAAGTAAGGCCCTTTTGTGTAGTGAATCTTATTTTCCTTTCTTCCTTCTCTTCCTCTCCTTCACTTCCTTCCTTTCCTCCTTCTTCTTCGTCTTTCTTTCTTTCTTCTTTCTCTTCTTTCTTTCCTTTTTTATTTTGACGAACCGGGTTCTTACCTTAGCCCAGCTGTCCTGGAAACTTACTCTATGTAGACCAGGATGGACTTAATACCAGAGCGAACTTCCCTGCCTCTGCCCCCAAAGTGCGGGATTAAAATGGAGTCACACCAGGCCAGGGTGGTGTTGGCCACGCCTTTCTATCTAGCACTGGGGCAGAGCAGGAGGCGCAGGTGGATTTGTGAGTTCAAGGCCAGCCTGGTTACAGACGAGTTTCCAGGGGACAAGTGGGCGTACAAGAAAAAAAAGAAAAACCGCTAAAAAAAACCCAAAAACAAAAAATGAGAATTGAACGCCATGCCCTGCCGCCTGGCTCAAACTTGTGACTGAATACACACACATTGTAATAGGCACCATTCCAGCTTCCTAAAAATATCACCCCTTATGGACATTTGTTTCTTTAAATTTATTTAATTTAATTACTTAATTATTTTTATGTGTTGAGTGTACTGTTGCATGTTCAGTTGTGTGCACCCGTTATCATGCCAACGCCATGGAGGGGTCGAAGCAGGTTATCAACGATTTCCCTGAAGGATTTGCTAGAAGGTTAAAGATGTTCTTAGTCACCATGTGGTCTTGGAATCAATCACGGGTTCCTCTGAAGAGCAGCTGGCGCTCTACACTGATGACATCTTCCAGCCCCAACATTTGCTTTTTCTCAGCAGTAAGAACACTTGTGCTCTCGCTTGTCCAGAGGCCAGTTTGGTTCCCCAGTACTTTTTAGGTGGCTCACAACCACTGATAGCTCTGGCTCCAGGGATCAGGATGCCTGCTTCTGGCCTTCGTGTGGCACTCGGCATACAGTGGTGGTATATGTCACAGAGTACATATCACTTGAATCATTACATGCTGAATCTGCATCCATTATTATTAACACCACTATCTATCCATATACCTACAAGTTCTTCTCCATCCATTCATTTAACCACGATCATTTGCTTTTAAAAAGTGTGGTTTATGGCCGGGTGTTGGTGGAATGGTGGCACATGCCTTTAATCCTGCACCACGGAGGGGAGGCACAGGGAGGCGGATCTTTGTGGTGAGTTCAAGGCCAGCTGCGTATACAGAGTGAGTTTCCGGACGCTGGGGTGGCTACACTGGGAGACCTGTCTCAAAAGACCAAAAAAAAAAAAAATGTTCGTTATCTCTGGGGCTGGAGAGTGGCCTAAGCGTTGGTGTTAAGAGCACTGAACACTCTCTTGTCCAGAGGCCCGGTTCGTTCCCAGCACCTCATATGGCGGTCTAAGAACCTCTTATGGCCGGTGTGGTGGGTTGACGCCTTTTAATCCCAGCACTCGGGAGGAGAGGTCCTTTTCCAAAAAGAAAATGTTTATTTGGGGGGGAGCTGGGGAGACGGCTCAGCAGTTAAGAGCATTGGTTCCTCTTACAGAGGACCTGGTTTCCCAGCACAATACATGTAGCTCAAACCATTCTTAACTCCATTCCAAGGACCTGATGCCCCCTTCTAAACTCCTCAGGCATTGCATGACACAGGTGCACTTAGACACATGCAGGCAATACACTTATATACGTAAAATAAAAATTAATAATACAATTTTAAATGCATTTGTTTTTGAGGCAAGATTTTTTTTTTTGTCTTTTGAGACAGGGTCTCCCTTTTAGTCCAGCTGGCCTGGAAGCTGCTCTGTATACCAGGCTGGCCTGTGACTCACAGAGATCTTGCACGGCCTTTGCCTCCCAAGCTAGGATTAAAAAGCGTGCACCACCCCGCTTGGTCTTGAGGCAAGTTTTTTTTTTTTTGAGGCAAGATTTTCTATGTCACCTAGTTGCCTTAGCTGGCATAGCTTCAGGTGTTCAACTTGCCAACCTGGGTTGAGGGAGCCGTCGGTTGGGGAATTGGCTCCATTGGACCTATTAGATGCCTGTGGCACATCTTATGGTGTATTGTCTTGATTTTTGAGCATTGACCAGTATAAGAAGCAGGGCTGTGGCATGAGGCCCGAGAGCACGCAGTAGAGAGCAAGCCCGTGAACACGGCAGTCCTCCATGGCTCGCCAGGTTCCTGCCCTGAGCTTCTGCCTTGGCCCCCTAAGATGATGAAGCTGTGACCAGGAGATGTAAGCTGAATAAACCCCTCCTCCCCAACGGTTTGTGGGTCAGAGTGTTTTGTCACACATCCATGGAGACAAACGAACAGAAAATTGGTAGACGAGTTGGGTATTGCTGTGGACCAGGAACTGACCTTGGTGTTTTGGTGGAGGATTGTGGAGGCGTTTGGACTTTGGGCTGGGTGGGCGGCAAGATCTGTTGATTGTGCCTAATCAAGGTGTGGAGCTGGAGCCTTTTGCTGAAGGAGTGTAGAAGCTGGAGGCCTGGTTGTGACATTTCTAGTTTTCAAAGGATGAGCAGATGTCATCAGGACTGTGTATCCTGTGTGGTTCTGGTCAGCTGGGTGTGGAGCGATCAGCTGTGTAAGTAATGAAGCCAGAACCTGAAGTGAAATTTTGTGGTACTGGGGCAATGCTGCTGGTTAGCTGGGGCTGAAAAATCCCTGTAAGTAACAAGAGACCAGCATCATGAGGTGAACTTCTGGGGAGACATATCTTCAAGGTCTAGCACACAGCAAGTGTGACCCAGAAGGGCTGAGCGCCTCCATCCGAGCAGAACGCGGACTGGGACGGTAAGAGTCTCCGTATATGGTTCCGGTGTTGACATTTGAGGGGGTAACAGAGAGCGCCGAGGCTTGGCACTGTGAAGGTCAAGGAAAAGACCAATGGTGGAAGTGCACCTTGGTTGCTGTGAAGACCCCAGGATTGAGGGGTGGAGGAGGGGCAGGAGAAAAGCTGAGGTTTGACACCAGGACCGATGGTCAAGAATGAGACAATTGGTAAAGGTGTGGCTGCCTCAGTTTCAATGGAGACGACCAGCTTTTTCTGAGATGCCGGACCTGGGTACTACACCCACGGCACGGCTTTGGGTAGTGTAGATTGTTTAGAATGGAGCGGCCTGGGCCTGCGAAGATGAGCTGTGTGCCACGGCCGGCAGAGTCGGAGAGAGGGAACTGCCGAGACCCTTTGGAGCCTAGAAGATCGTGAGTGAATCCAGGTGTCCAGCCTTTGAGGCTACTTGTGGACTTAGGTTTTGTTTGAGAGTGCCTGATTCTTCCCTTTGAAATAAGACAGTACTTGTTTTGGATTTTACAGCAGCCCACAGTTAAGAGACTTTTAATAGACTGGACTTTTAAGTGTTTGGACATTTTAAGGACTGTGGGGCTTTTAAGGATGTACTGTCTTAGGTTGTGATTAGTGTTAACATCATACTTTGGGGATAAGAACTGGAAAGGTGGTTTAATAGTGATGTGTTTGTGTGTCAAGTTGACAAGGGGTCAATTGTGCTGGATAGCTTTGGTGTCAACTTGACACACCTGGGTTGAGGGAGCCTCGATTGGGCAATTGGCTCCATTGGATTGGCCTGTGGCCACATCTGTGGTGTATTGTCTTGATTGTTGAGCAGTGACAGTATAAGAAGGCAGGCTGGGCATGAGCCAGAGAGCAAGCCAGTAGAGAGCAAGCCAGTGAACAGCAGTCCTCCATGGCCTCCAGGTTCCTGCCCTGAGTTCCTGCCTTGGGCTCCCTAAGTGATGAAATGTGACCCAGGAGATGTAAGCTGAATAAACCCCTTCCTCCCCAAGTTGGTGTTGGTCAGAGTGTTTTGTCACAGCAATGGAAGACAAACTAGAACAGCCTGGAACTTGTTATGTAGGGCAGGTTGGCCTCACAGTGCTTCTCAGTCTCCCGAGCACTGGGATTATAGCAGCAGGCCATCACACTCAACTTACATTCTTGCTTTTCTTGAAAAAAAATTTTTTTATTTATCAGATCTCTGGGAGATCAAGGCCAGCCTGGTCTATATAGCAAGTTCCAGGCCAGCTGGGGCTACATGAAGACCCCCGTCTCAAAAAGACATGAGGGGGCTGGAGAGATGGCTCAGCGGTTAAGAACTCCAGTTCCAGGGGAATCCAACGCCCTCTTCTGGCCCCCGAGGCATTGTACGACATGGGTGCACCAACCTGCATGTAGACAGTACACTCATACACATAAATAATAATAAATAAGCCGGGCATGGTGGTGCACTCCTTTAATCCTTGCACTCAGGATGCAGAGGCAGGCGGATCTTTGTGAGTTCAAGGCCAACCTGGTCTACAGAGTTGAGTTCCAGGACAGCTGGGGCTACAGGGAGATCTGTCTTGAAAAGACTAACTAACTAACTAACTAACTGAATAAATAAATAAATAAATAATTTAAAGATATGAATAAATAAACAAATGCAAAAAACCCCTAAGCCCCCCAAATATTTTACTTATTTTTTATTTGATATGTATGAGTGTATTACCTGCATGTATGTGAGTGCACCCATTTCATGTAATGCCTCGGAGTCAGAAGAAGGCATTCGATCCTCTGGAACTGCAGTTACAGATGGCTGTTAGCTGACATGTGGGTGTTGGGAACTGAACCTGGGTCCTCTACAAAAGCAGCCAGTGCTCCTAACTGCTGAGCCATCTCTCCAGCCCTCATTCTTGCTTTTTAATACCTGGAAAGCTGTGCTCCTTCAGTCGGCGCCTACTCAGCTAAGCCCAAAGGCTGGCCCAGGGGCGGTTCAGTGAGTTCACAGGCCACATGAATGAATGAAAACGATTTCATTCAGCAGTGACTTCACTTTCCACTCATGGTAGAGAAATGGAGCCTTGGATCCTCAGCTGCATCTTGTCAGTAAAAGGACCACTACTGTGCCAGATGTGGTGGCACACATCTGTGACCCCAGCTCTCAGGAGGCAGAGGCAAGAGGACCTCAAGTTTGAGGCCAGTCTAGACTACCAAGAAAGACTTTTACCTTAAAAAAAAAATCAACCTAGAGGCTGGGAGTATGGCTCAGTGGTAGAAATCTTGCCTCGTAAGTATGAAGCCCTGGGTTTGATCACCAGAACCACTAAATAAATAAATAAATAGTTTGCATTGAACTGCTCTTCTCTAAATCTTAATTTCTGAACTCTTTAAAATTTTTATTTTTTATTTTTTAAAATGTGTCTGTGCATTATTTACGCCTGGCTGGATATGTGCTCCACATTTGTGTGGGTTCCTGTGAAGCCAGAGGACAGTATTGAACCCCTGGAGCTGGAGCTACAGGCAGTTGTGAACTACTTAATGAGGGTTCCAGGACATGAACCCGGGTCTTCTGTAAGAGCAGCAAGTGCTCTTAACAGCTGAGCCATCTCTCCACCCACCTAGGTTTTTTAAAACTTAGTTTTGTTGGAGGCGGGGGGCTATGCAGGTCATGGCACACACGTGTCAGTCCAAGGACAGCTCTGTAGAGTTGGTTCTCTCCCTCCACATGGGATCTGGGGATTGAATTCACTTCCTCAGGTTTGTTCAGCAAGCATTTCACCAACTGAACCATCTCAAGAGCCCAATTTCTAAACTTTTTTTTTGTCTTCTTGAGACAGGGTCTCAACTGGGCCACCACGCCTGGCCAGTTTCCGAACTCTTTATGGTATCTAAATCTTGTTGATTCTCCCACTCCAAAAGCAAGGCAGCCAGAACAGCTCCCCACTAGATTACACATTCTTACCTGGTCAACCAAGCAACATGGACTGAACACCAGCTATGTACAGGGAATTATTTCAGGAGGCCCTGTCTTTGCCTCTGAGCTTTGGCTGCTCTTGAGCTGGAAGGAACTGACCCAGCTGGGCGGGGGAGGGCAGAGGGCACCCTCTGCATCCTGAAGCAGGGGTGGTGGGAAGGAAGGCCCTGAGCATCTTTTTTTTTTTTTTTAACCTCTTTCCATGCTTGTATTTAAATGTTTTCAGATGATACTAACTTTCTCCAGAGAATTCATAGCACTGTGTGCTGGAACATGGAGAGAAGGTGGGATACAGGCCCACCCTCCATCACCTGGGTGTGTGGGGTGATAATTGATCTTCAAGCAGCAGGGCAGGGAAGCCAGATATTGCTAGCTTTGGGTAGGGTAGAAGTGAGCAGCCAGGAATCCTGGGCAGGGATTGGGTCCCAGGCTGTCCTGGGCAGCACTGGGGGCCAGGAGAACGGGAACAAAAGCTGTACTCTCAAAAAACTGCATCTGATGAGCATGGAGCAGACTCAGTATGTACCACGGCAGCAGGCGTGGGAGATATCTGGAAGGCCTTGCCTGACTCTATCCTTTGGTACCTGCAGCAAGCCTGGAGGAGTGTACCAGGGAAGACCCCATGACTCACCAGGGAGACAGCAAATTTATAAATATACATATACACACACGCCCATTGTACGTGTGAGGCACTTTCAGACACTTGTAAGCACAGGCCAAAGGCATCTATTATCCCCATTGTAAAGATGGGAATCCAGATTCAGAGAGTTGGTTTACTAGAAACCACAGTCCTGGAGATGAAACGAGTCTTAACCCATCTTCTCTTTACAAAGGATGGTTATTTTTCCTGTGATGCCAATTTATTTAAACATTCTGGGTGGTGAAAACAAAGAAAGAGCCCAACCCGGACTCCAAGCCCCTTTTTCCAACAGTTATGTTGCTTAGCCCTTAGGAAGGAATGGGGTCCCATCAACTGGTGGCCCTGCTGCACAGCACAGCTCCCTTGTAGCCTCCCTAACACTCCACTGCAGCCTTAGACAGCATTTGGGCATGGCCTTGGATGGTATTTTGGAGTCTGCCTGATACTGTTCTGAACCTCTCATGAGCCTTAAAGTGTACAGTCCTAAGAGGGCTGGTAAGAATCTCCAAGTTGAGGAAAACTAAAGCCAGAGAGAAGCGAAGCAATCGGCCTAAGGTCAAACAATAAGCCAAGGCCCTTCCTTGCTTGGCTTTGAGTTACCTGTGTCTCCTGCCTCCCTTCCCATCTCTCCTTCCATGGCCCAGAGTTGGCAGTTTCTGCACCCCAGACTCTGCTATTTTCCTTCTTCCCAAATAGCTGGGCCGCTGTAGAGAATTCCTGACCTTTTTCAGAACGGGCAGAAGTCTAGCACAGGCCCTGGCAGGTGGTGGGCTCCTGGGAAGGCCCAGCTGGGAGAGTTCTTCCAGTGGGGCTCCTAACCTCATCCCCCCCTCCCTGTTTGAATAACCAGCAGGATCCCCCATGGACACCCTGCTGGCCTGTGCGGCTTCTCCGGAAGCCAAAGTGCAGGTGCTGGGTGGGGAGAGTGACAGTAGCAGCCCAGCAGTGACACTGAAGATAAGTGCTCCTGACAGATGAAGACACAGCCCGGGCAAAAGCTACATCCTATTTGGCTTTTAATTTGGAGCCCCAGGAGTGAATTGGGAACTCCTGCTCTCGTTCTGTGTGCAAAGTGGATCTGACTTTCAGGAAATGACCTGAAGTGAAACCACATTTCTTATCAGCCTTCTCTCAGATCACAGCATCCAGCTCCGCCCCATCCCTGACTAGGGCTTCCCATGCTTAACTCTTGTACATAACTCTATCTAAAGAGGGACAGCCAGTAGGACCAAGTCCCAGAGGTGGCGGGGGAGGGGGAAGCACTCAGGGATGTGTCATGGTTAGAGGGCACTGCTCAGCTAACAGTTGGAACTGGAAAACTACCTTTAATTGCATCTAAATGCACTGATTTACAAATGACAACTTACTGGCTGATTCCCCCTATTTTTGTCTGGCTACAAAATAAAAATGACTTTTTAAAAGATGGCAAAATTTTTTTAAAATGTGACATGTTTTGAAAGACATATGATACTCAAACCTCAAAACCCATGAATATTAATGACACGGTCCTGGGATTTGGTCACGACTATTCACTCAAGGGCCCTTCTTTGTTACCTTTGAGATTCTCTTGTGGGGTTGAGAAGTGGATAGGGAGACCTTATGGCCTGCTAATTCTAAGTCTAAAATATTTGCCATCAGACCCTTCATAGGTCCTTATGCTTTCTTTTTTGACCAATGGGGCTGAGCAGAGCCTGGAGGCTTATGCTTATAATCCTAGCGCTTGGGAGGCTGAGGCAGGAAGATCCCAAATTTGAGGCCAGTCTGAACTTCATAGCAAGACCCTGCCTGGATCAAACCTAATTCATCAAGGGACAGGAGAGATAGCTCTGTGGTTCAGACCACTTGCTATTCTTGCAGAGGACCTGGATTCAGTTCCCAGAACCCACATGGCAGTTAACTCTAGTTCCCAGGGATTCAATACCCTCTAATGGCCTCCATGGGCAATGCATGCACATGGTATACTTACTTACATGCAGGCAAAAATAAAACTACAAATAAAGCAATGAATAGAGAGGCCTGAGAGGGGTCATCCTGAAGCCCCTGCCCTACTAGATAATATGAGGGCTTCTATAGGAACTCTTCACCTATCCCCACATATCTGGGAATATAGTTCAGCACATACTTCATGCACATTTATGGAGTCTATGAACTTCAGCTCTAGTCAGCCAGGGTAGAGGAAATTTGAGGATGACAAAGCCAGGCGCCCATCCACACCCTTCTTCCCAAAGGCTCTGGGCAGACCACAGGTGCAGGGCTAAGCCCTAAGAATGATGATGAAGACCCTTGACTCCTATACACCAAGTATTTACAGTCTGGGATGGATGGTCCAGATAGAAAGGTCAATAGAATTCCTTACCCCTGCCTTATAGGAGGTGTGTCCATGGAGATAGCCCAAGTGCTTGGGAGACAGAGGGAGAGGTGGATGCTTCCTGCAGACGCCCTAGAGGGCTTCCCAACTGCTGCCGGTCTGTCTGATCTTTGCCCTTAGAGATTCCTGTTCTATTGATCCCAAATGGGTCCTTGGGTGTGGGTGAGTTTGTAAGTTTCTGGGTGATTTTTGTGTTCTACCCTGGCTATTAAGCCTCTAGAGGTAGGCAAGAATTGGTCTGGTTATGGGCAGGAGGCGGTCCAGCCAGGCACTGGAAAAGGTTGGAGTTCCCTGCATCTACTCGTGAGACGTCTCAGTCACAGGCCCCTGGGACCTTCCCTGTAGCATGTCTCCCATGGAGGGGGGGGGCTCTGACAGCCCTTCTCCCAGCTGCTCTTCCCAGAGGAGAGGCTCCCTGCCCCCAACCCACTGATAACCCCTTTATCTCTTCAGGAAAGTGCTGATCCCATCAGACTCATTCACAAAAGGAGCCAATTCCCAGCTAAGGAAAAAGAATGTCTCCGGTGTTCCGATAAGGAAGGAAACAATGATCTCAAATCATTAGTTCAGCTGCTGTTCTCCACACCCCAATCGTACTGAGATTTAATCCCAGGACTCAGAACTCTCCTGGTGTGAGTAGGAGATGCTGAGAGCTTCCACGTCCTCTTCTGGATCCCTGTGCTGGGGGAGGGGTAGTGCAGGCCTGCTCTTTGGCCTGTACAGCTCTTGGGCTTCCAGGACAGCTGGCTGGAGAAGGCTCCTGACTACTGACTCCTGTCCCTATCTTTGATCACTCAGGTAATGGCCTGACCTGCTCTGTGTAGAGGCAGGAATAGAGTTAGCACCCACGCTCCGGGAGCTCTGACAGCCCGTTTAACAAGGTGTCCGACATCCCATTTCCTCTGCACTTCCTCTTGCCTTAATCCTTTTATGCGAAACTCACTCAGGAGCAAGCCCTGTGAAATTGAGGCCTCCGCTGTACACACGACCTGGCCCAGCTCCCTGCTCCTTCCAAGCACAGCCCCTCCCACCTAAGAAGCCTGGGAAAAGCAGGGCTGGGGGCATGAGGAAGACGTCCAGGTGCCTCAGAGGGTCACCCCAAAACTCTGGAGAGTGGGTGAAGATAAGGTAGTGTAGACATGGTTTATAATTGATGGTCCAGATTGGGGCGTCTGGCCTGACATCCCGGCCATCATCAGTTGCCTCCTCTTCCTTCTCCACAGGTCACGGGGCCTTGGTGAGCCTGGAGTCAGAACTAGAGAGAAGAAAGCTGCTGGTGGTTCCGAGGAGCCTTCAGAGCCCATGCTTCCCATCCCCTGCTTGTCTTCTCCAAGAAAACCAAACTACTGACATTTCAGCTTTTCCTGCAGGGATAGAAATGAACGTCCTTGCTGGCCACCCCAGCCAGGGTGCAGGGTGAAGCCCACCGTTGTCTTGGGAGGTGGCGAGGAGACTGTAAAATGTTAACACCAAAGGGAGGTACCAGGAAAAGGGCAGGTGGCCCCTTCCACTTGAGCTGGCATGGCTTCCTTGTGCCCTTCAAGCCACTTCGCCACTGCATGTTCTACTGGATCCTATGGAACGCTTCAATTTCCTGGGAAGTATGAAGACCCGACGGTTCCTGCTGACCCTAGGAGAAGCGCCTGGTCCACTGTGAACTCTCTCTGTCTCCAGCCCTCCCAGCTTCCCAGAGCTTCTTATTCCTCCCTCTCATCTAGGCCAGCTCCTGCCAGGCCTCTGCCAGGCCTAGAGAAAAGACATACCCAGGATCGAGAAGGAGAATGGGAGCCAGGGAGACAGGACAGAGGAGCAAGAAACAGAGAGGAAGACGGAGTGGCTTC
Organism: Rhizomys pruinosus; assembly: GCA_009823505.1. NCBI lineage: Eukaryota > Metazoa > Chordata > Mammalia > Rodentia > Spalacidae > Rhizomys > Rhizomys pruinosus. Next base: position 3,745,049 of record VZQC01004974.1, read on the forward strand.
GAGGCAGCGGGGCCTTAAAATCTGATGGATGAAAAGGGCTTCTTCCAGGGAAAGATTCTTTCAAACCTACGGCTGCAGCAAGAATTTCCATCACTTTTCCTGTCACAGCCTGGCCTCTTCTCTCCAGGAAGATGAAAGAGCATCCCTCCCACCAGCCAGCATACCTGGGCCTCCATCCAGCTCACCCCTCTCCTCCACCCTGTTGTCTGCCTGCCACCTCCTCCTCACTCGTCCTCGTCCTCGTTGTTCCTGCCACCTATCTCTTTCCTCCTCCCCTCCCCTGTCTTTCCCACTCCGTGCTTCCGTGCTGTCACTACTCTGTCACCCTGTCCCTGGCTCTCTGAGGGAGGGTGGCAGGCTTTCTCCCTGGATTTCTTTTTATTGTCTAATTTTCTTATTTTTTGGTTTTCTGAGACCGGGTTGTCCTGTAGCTCCAGCTGGCCTGGAACTCACTACATAGACCAGGGTGGCCTCTATCTCACCCGCTGCCCCTACCTCTCGAGTGCTGGGATTAAAGACATGTGCCACCACACTCAGCTTCTCCCTGGATTTCTGAAACAAGCACAGGTGCTTGGAACAGAAGACCAGATTTAGAACAGAAGACAGAGACAATAACAAACAATAACTGATATGTACTGAGTCCCTCACCTGCTATGTGCTAAGCTCTGTGCTTATGATGTACAAGTTTATTCTCATGTAGCCCTGTGTGAGATGACTATACTGCCTCCAAGGTTGAGTATGTTCAGGCTCAAAGAGGGGAGGAAGTCCCCTAAACCACACTGGATCACATGTTTAGAGACTTGGTGTCCAGCCCTCTGAAGTGCTCTTCCTGTTCTTCTCAGTCAGCCTTCCCAAGCAACCCACCAGCTCCTCTACCCTACAGCCTAGATACTCCATTTCCTCCTGGGCCTGTCCCCTCCCCTCAAAGAGAGAAAAAATGGAGAGGAAATGGATCTTTAAAGATACATGTATCCATCACTATTATTTACATTCTAATGTGCGTCTGCGGCTCTGCTCCAATGGGAGAAATGTAAATCAGGTGGACACGGCTCCCGAAAGCCCTAAAGAGCTTGGCTCCCCCAAATTAGAATAGAAAATACTCTTTTAAAATGCACCTTTAATATGGAAAAGCCCGCCAACCTGGGCTCTAAATAAACCAAACTTGAACCAGATGCCAAATAGAGTAGATGAAGGACAGGTGCACAGAGGGTCCTGGTCTGGGGAATGGAGCCTAAACAGCTATTTATATTAATGCAAAGAAAGTTCAACATTCTTCCCCTTGATATATGCTGCAGTGGGAGGTGGTTTTTGTCCCACCAGTGAGAATAAAACGCGCAGCCCATGATGGGCAGGGTCGCATGCACGAGATAAAAAGCTCTGTGTGTAATATATGTCCGTAGCGCGTATTCTCTGCAGGCTTTGAGCTCTGCAAATGACAACAGGAAAACACTTACTCAAGGTTAGACCGCTTGCTCGCCAGGCTCCCAATCATAGCTCTCTGCCCTGAGGGAATAGGGCTGCCTCAAAACGGGCCCAGCGGAGCCCTGGTGGCGAGCCGGCAAGTGGCCCTGGTTGGCGTGGGAAGTCTAAGGGGCTGCAGGCAGGGACAATGAATGGCTTGCATGTATGCTAGTTAGAGATGGAAGGTATGTCCCTCCCAGTGATGGTCTGGAATCTCTGCAGACAGGCTCATACTTCATTATTTCTTTCATGTTCATTTTATTTTATTTATTATTTTAGTGTGTGAGTGTGCACACATTCATGCACTAGAAGCCAGAGGACAACTTTCAGGAGTTAGTTCTCTTCATCCACCTTGTTTTGAGACAGGCCCTCTCCTGTTTCTGCCATGCTCGGTACTCCAGGCTAGCTGGCCTTCAAGCTTCCAGAAAATTCTCACATATCTGGCTGTTTTATATGGGTTCTAGGGATGGAACTCAGGTTTTCAGACTTGTGCAGCAAGTACCTTTACCCACTGGGCCATCTTGCCAGCCCCTACTTTGCTTTAAAAAATATTTTATTTATTCTTTTATGTGTATGAGTGTATTGCTTACATGTGTGTAAGTGCACACATGTCGTACAGTGCTCATGGAGATAAAAAGAGGATGTAATATCCCCTAGATTGGAGTTATGGATGGTGGTTAGCCACCATGTTAGGTGGGAGTTGAACCTGGGTCCTCTGCAAGAGCAGCCAGTTCTCTTAACCACTGAGCCATCTCTCCAGCCTTTCTTTCTTTCTTTTTTTTTTTTTTTTTTTTTTTTTGAGACAGGTTCTCACTATGTAGCCAAAGGTGGCCTCAAACTCATGATCTTCCTGCTTCTGTCTCCTGCGTTCTGGATTACAGGTGTACGCCCCTCTGCCTGGCTGCCTAGGCATTTTACACAGAGGCCTACATGCCTGCGGTGGGGGTGATTTAGGCCCTTCATGGGAATGTTTCATCAATTCTGAGCCTCCTGGTTGTGTATGTCAGAATTTACTCATTTATAGAGGCTAGAAAATGGCTCCGTGGTTAAAACTCTCACTATGCAAGCATGAGGAAGCCACGTAAATGCTGGGTGCGCGTGGGGCCTCACTTGTAATTCCATCTCCAGAAGGCTGATGCAGGTGACCCCAGAGCAAGCTGGCTGTTAAGATCAGCCATATCAGCAAGCTCTGGGTTCAAATCAGAGATCCTGCCTCAATGAATAAGGTATAAGAGCAAGTGAGGCTGAGCCCCAACTTCAACCTCAGACCTCCATATGCACTCATGTGCCTGTGTGTCTACACACACACACAAACCATGCATATACACACATGAAAAACAGAAAAACTCATTTGCTAGTCTCATAAGGCAACATGCATCCAATGCAGGTTTGCCTGCATTTCTGCTGGACTGTAAGGGACCGTGCTGGAATGCAGGGGCCTGGAGGATACTGAGTGAAGGTAACAACACTTCAAAGACATCAGCGGTGGCGTGTGCAGCCAAGTGCCAGGCAGTAGTAAGCAGGAAGTAGCTGTTGACCTTATCCTGGGTGCTACTGTTGGTATGTGTTGGAGGGAGAGACCCAGTGAAGACCAGTGTGCTGGTCACCTCAGCAGAGACTGCAGTCTGTGAGCCCTGGGCAGACAGACACAGCAAGGAAGGAGCAGTGCGCACCGCATTCTGGTAGACGTGAATGCCCCGTGCTGTGACTGCACAGATGAGGACTGACCAGGGAAGACTACATTTGACCTGGAACTTTAAAAATCAGTAGAATCAGGGCCGGAGAGATGCCTCAGTGGTTAAGAGCACCAACTGCTCTTGCGGAGGACCTGGGTTCGATTCCCAGCACCCACATGGCAGCTAAGAACCATCTTTAACTCTGGTTCCAGGGGAATCTGACGCCCTCTTCTGACCTCTGCGGCATTGCACGACACGGGTGCACAGACCTGCATGCAGACAGTACATTCATACAGATAGAAAATAAATAAATAAAAATTTAAAAATATTTTAAAAATTCATTCTAAGAACTGGGCATGGTCAGGTCACACCTGTAATCCGAAGCACTCAGGAGGCTGAGGAAGGAGGATTACCATGAGTTCCAGGCTAGACTCTGTCTTTCTCAAAGAACAAAAATAAGGCTGAGGAGATGTTGGTTTCACTGTTGGTAAAGCACTTGCCATGCAAGCATAAAGACATGAGTTCAATACCCAGACCTACATAAAAAAAAAAGCCAGGTGTGGTAGTGCATGTCTATAATCCCGGCACTGGGTTACAGAGACAGGGAGAGCCCCCAAGGCTCGCTGGCCAGCAGCATGGCTTTACATGGTGTGTTCCAGGCCAGTGAGGAATCCTGCCTCACAAAAACAAGGTGCATGGTGTTTGAGGATGACACCCAAGGTCTACCTCTGGCCTTCGCATGCAAGTGTGCACGTGCGTATAAGCACCTACACATATGGGTGTACCCATGCACACACATGAACACACACACACACACACAAACGCACACACACACACACACACGCTCACACACATATACAAAATAAACAAAACAACATCAAAAACCTTTGTTAACTTACAAATCGAAGAACTGGTTTCCCTGATTGAGGCCAGACAGGCATTTCACCTGAAGGTCACTAATCCCCACACTAGCTCAAACAATGGCTGGACCTGGGCAAGAAGACAAATCAGACCAACCAGAGGCTGTTTCTTGATGGATTAGTCAGCACAACCAAGTTTCACTGTGGTAACAAACTGCAGTAGCAAGTCACTGTGGCTTGTGCGAGTTCTGTTCTGGGTCCGAGTGACTCTCCAGGGAAGTTGCTGGGTAGCGGTGGCTGATCCTCACAAACCAGTTCCACCCAACACCGACATATCAACCAGTGCTTTTAGGGCGACCCAGGAGAAGGCATGGGAATTATATGTCCGCTCTTGAACACTGCCACCTGGAAGTGGTGATAGCACTTCTGTTCATATACCTTTGTCCTAAGTGATCGTGTAAACCATGTCTGTGAAGAATGTGAAGAACATTCTTCATTAGTGAAGAACACAACTTTTCTGTTTGGCCAGAAGGCAAGCAGATCCCCAAACACCATTCAGCACTGGTAATGTCTATCCTGTTGAGAAATTCAGGGAAGAGCTGGTTTTCGGTGGGAAGGGTGGCTGAGAGGTGGTGGATGAGCCACAGACACATGAGTAAGCAGGTCCTTTTCCCTCTGACCCTGGGGCCACTGTGCTGGCATGTTTTTTTTGTTCATTTATGATGATCTTCCTCCAGGGTCCTGCTATTTCTCAGAAGCCTGTGACCTCTAGAAATGGGGGGCAGAGGGAGGGCCCACGTGCAAGTAAACCCTCCTTCCCTCAGAGTTTCAGCAAATCTTGAGAAGTACTTGTTTCTGCCGGCGGGCATGAGGTTGTGACACTTGGTTCTCTGTTGATCTAGGTTCGCTCACACTGATCTGTATTCCTGAGTTGGAACCTCTGGTTAGGAGACAAGCACGCCATGCATAGGAGATGTAGAGCCAGGGCAGGTTGTAGAAGGCTGTCCACAAACACTTCCTTAATTTCTTAAAGTTCTGAGGCTTGTATGGACATGGAGCAGGTTTCACTAACTCCCTTGAGTCCTGGCAGATGAGTGCAAGGGCATCACAGACCTTTCCAGGACATTTGCCCAGCTAAGCAAACACCGGACACTTTGTGTTGCCCCACTTTTCTTGCAGAGGAGGCTGGGTGCTGGGAGTGAGGTCATAACCCCTGCCCCTCATTCCCTCTGACACCTCTAGGGATGTAGATCAGGGCTTGGTTGCCAGTGAGTGTAACCGATGCCACAAATCAAGGAGGTGGCAGGCTAGGCTAGATGGCCTCCGAGGTCCTTCATGAGGCAGATGGATGGGGAACAGGGACCAGGAGCTGGGTACTGTGAGGATGTGGAGGAGGACGGGAGGTGGGGTGTGCTCCTCAGTCCTAAAGGGTCATGGGAAGGGCAAGAGAGGAGCCAGGGGTGAGGCAGAGAAGGCGAGAGCCAGCAAAGAACAAAAGATGCGAAGAGAAGAGTGGAAGTAACGAGGAAGGGGAGAAAGTGGGGAGGAAAGAGCTCGCCAGGAAGAGAGAAGAAGAGAAGGAAAAGAGGATGGGGAGAGGAGAAATCAGAGGAAGATGCGACGAAGGAGAAAATAAGTACAAAGAAAAGAAGGCCAAGAGGGAAGAGCTGGGTGTGGTGGCCACGCCGGTGTCCCAGCACCTGGGAGGCGGAGGCAGAGGGACGGCTTTGAGTTAGAGGAGAGCCTAGGCAACAGTATGTCACCCTGTTAGAGAGAGAGAGAGACAGAGAGAGAGAGAGAGACAGAGAGACAGAGACAGAGAGAGACACAGAGACAGAGACAGACAGAGGGAGAAAGAGAGAGCAAAAGAGAGAGAGTGAGGAAAGAGGGCTCGTGACTGGGAAAGAAGGAAAATAGGATGAGGAAAATGAGAGCAGGAGGAGGAATTAAAAGAAGGAAGAGTTGTAGGGTAGGGGAAGGAGAGAGTGAAGAGGAAAAGATGGAAGCGGGGGGGTTGGGGAGCACAGAAGAGGAGGAGGACCAGGAGAAGGAAAAGGAAGAGAAGGAAGAAGAAGAAGAGGGGGACGAGGAAGAGGAGGAGGAAGAAAATATTGGGGGACAGAGAGAGAGAGGAAGGAGGAGCCAGAGTTGTGCCACTTCTTGGGCCCTGGGAGCTGCGATGGGCACAGGCTGGCAGGGAGGCCTGGCAGGCGGGCGGGCGGGCACCGTAAAGGAGGGCACAGTAGGCCGCTATGAAGATCTATTGGGCCCCGCAGTGCCATTGTCTTCAGAAGGAATTAAAAACAAATTGCTGAGGGCCAGCACATAATTTAAAGACTCACGGCAATTTTATGACTTGCTAATGTTCCTAATTACATGCCCGTGAAAGGCTTAATTAATTGGGGGATGTAGCAAAAAGTGGAGCCTGTGTTTGTTATCATGGTTCCACTGCATTGATTTTAGTGCCTATGGAGAATTTAGGGCCTCTTTATTTGCACAAAGAAAATGCAAGTCTCTCGAAAAAATGCACATTAAGATCAACCCCTCGCTGCTATCTAATATACTTTCCCCTACTTAACCAAAGCGCTTGTAATCATATTTTGTAAATGTTGGTGCCGTTAATTGCATTGTGAGGGAAAATAGGTTCCGCTTGGCTGGTTGTGGAGAATTTTATAAAGTTCGTTCCCTGCACCCCATTCCTGGGGACCCTTCCCAGGAAACTTGTGGAGATGTTGGGGTGTCTAGCCTGGGATGTTGACTGCTTTGAGTTCCCTAGCTCGGTTGCTCTCTGGCTACTGCTGTTTCTCCTGCCAGGGTCCTAGTGATAAGTTGAGTCCAGCTAGGCCCAGCGTGGTGGGAGCGAGGCCAGCGGTGAGGAGGAAGGAAGGCAGCTGCACCTGGAAGTTCCTCTTTAGAGCACTGAATAGAAGAGCTCCTTCCAGCAAGGCTCAGTCGTTCTCTGTGAGGCCTGAAATGAGAGGCGCCTGGTTTCACAGAGCCCGGAGCCTCGGTTTCTTCTCTGCGACATGGGCGATGACCTCTGTCCTGCTGACCTCCTCATAGTCCTGTGAGGATCCAACAAGAGCACAGAACTGGCAGGGGCTCAAAACAGACCAACAGCCTCGGCTGTTCTAAGATGCTCTGTCTTCTTGTTCTTCCTTCAGACTGTAGGAACAGTCTCCACTGCAGCTGGAGGCTCTGATGAGAAACACACTTCCTTCTGCTCCTACACTCTACCTTTTCACAGGGTTCTAGAAACACAGGAGATTCAGTTGGAGATATGGGGTGTCCCAGAGATAGAAGCAGGGTTCCTTCCTGAGAATGGGCAATACTCCTTACCCCCACCTAACCCACTCTCGTGCTCCCAGGGGTCTGGGGTCTCCTTGGCCCAGAACTTTCTCATGAACTGTCATGGTCTGTTGTTGCAAACCCCTTTAAGGCAGGGAGCAACCTCTCAGGTGTCCAGCCCAGTGCTTACTTGGTCCCCGGGAAGTGGGAGATACTTAGAAGCGCTTTACTGAATAATCAGTCAGAGAGTATAGTTGGTAACTGGGGCGATGGGCTGGGCAATAGGGGCTGCGAAGGCTCAGTGACTAGCTCTGCCACGGCAACCAATCAACAGCTTCTCTGCACCCACTCTTCCCCCTCCTCCTACACTCGCTCAGGGACCATCTCTGGATAAGGTCTCCACAGAAAACTGGCAGAGCTGGGAAGGCAGGTCCTAACATGAGCCTGCCTTTCCTGAAGCACTTTCCCTCTGCTACCAGCTAAAGGATCTTTTTAAAAAAATATTTGTTTATTGTTTTGGTTTTTGAGACAAAGTGTCACTCCATAGCTCAGGCTAGCCCCAAACTTGGGTCCTCCAGCCTCAGCCTCCATAGGGCTGGCATTATAGACATGAGCCTTCACAGGGCTGTAAAGGGATCTTTCAAAAATGCACACCTTAGCCAGGCGTGTTGGCACACGCCTTTAATCCCAGCACTCAAGAGGGAGGCAGATCTCTGTGAGTTCAAGACCAGCCTGTCTACATAATGAGTTCCAGGCTAGCTGGGGCTACAGAGAAACCCTGTCTCAAAGAGACAAAAAAAAAAAAAAAAAAAAAAAAAAAAAAAAAAAAAAAAAAAAAAAAAAAACAACAATGCAAATCAGTGGCTGGGACTAGAGCTCTGTTGGTAGACTTCATGGCTAGTGTGCAGGAAGCCCTGGGTTAGATCCCTAGCACTACGTGAAACTGGGCATGGCGGCACAATCCTGTAATCCCAGCACTCAGGAGGGAGACGCAGGAGGATCAGAACTTCAAGGTTATCCTCAGTTACATAGCGAGTTCTAGGGGGTCAACCTGGACCGCAAGAGGCCTTGTCACAAAAAATAACAACTACAAAAGACAAAACCCATCAGGCTCCTTCACAAACCCTGAAGGCTCCCCATGGGACTTAGAATAAAAGTGAGACATCTCAGGGGCCCACAGGGCCGGTTTCCCCTCTCCTCCATCTCCTGGATGGCACTCCCTCAGCCCTGCCCTGAGCACTAGTCTTGCTGTTCTTGCAGGCCTTGGCACTTACTGTTTCCACTGTCTGCCTTCTCTTTTCCTTTATTTCATTCACCTTTGCATGGCTGGCTCCTTCTCTTTATTCAAGCCTTATCTCAAAAAGTCTTCTCCTGGCAGAGGCAGGAGGATCTTTGTGAGTTCAAGGCCAGCCTGGTCTACAGAGTGAGTTCCAGGCCAGCTGGGGCTACAGGGAGACCCTGTCTCAAAAAGACAAAAAAAAAAAGTCTTTTCCTTAAAAGCTCTTTCTTGACCACCATCTAGTGTCACAGTATCCAATCATACACAGTTGAGCTTTATCTGTGAAGACTGGGTTGGAGACACACCTCAGACAGGATCTCTATTTGGTTCAACCCTAAGGCTCGTACCCACCTTCATGGATGGCTTCAGGTCTATCTGCTCCATGGGTTATTAATGATGATCCTCATGTGAAGGAAGCCTGTGGTCTAGAACTCATGAGAGGCCTAGGGTTTTGCTTTTTTTCCCCCTTGGAGTTCAGGTGAAGACAGGAGAGGTCCTACTTCTCTGCTGATTTCCTTTGCGTGTATAGATTTCCCCCAGTTCATCCTCTTAGGGAGGACATGACTTCTCCGAGACCTTGGTTTTGTGGGGTGTGTACGTCTCTGCCCATCTCCACCCCTCGCCCTCTGTTAAGGCCTTTACCGCTCACAGTCACACGTTGCTGAAACTAGTTCTGGAGACTTCTGTCCCATCAAACCACTCTGTTTTCCAAGTGCTTCGGGATTTGTTTGTTTACAGTGCTGGAAATCAAATTCAGTATATACTGGGCCCACGTTCTACCTCTGAGCCACATACCAGCTCTTCTTTCTGGGTTTTGATCCCAGAATAATTCTCCTTAATATTTTGTCATCTTGATTCTACTTGTAATAGAATGATTTTCTATTTTCCCCAGTTTTCTAGATATTCTGTACTGGAAAGTATTGGTGAGGTGTCTGGCCCATTCTGTTAAAGAACAGGAATCCCGGGGCATGAGAGATGGCTCAGTGGTTAAGAGCACCGGCTGCTCTTGCAGAAGACCTGGGTTGGATTCCCAGCACCCAGATGATGGCTAACAATAATCTAGAGCTCCAGTTCCAAAGGATCTGACGCCCTCCTCTGATATCCATGGGCATTGCATGACACAGGTGCACCTACCTATATTCAGGCATTACACTCATACATATAAAGTGAAAATAATAAGTAAAATATTAGAAAAATAAAACAGAAATCACTCAGCATTCTAAATCATATGACCTATATTCCTTATCTTCCTAATATTGGTCATGACTTGAATTAACCATAATCATTTGCTACTTTAAAAAATATTTATTGTGAGCTGGGTGTGGTGGCGCACGCTTTTAATCCTAGCACTCGGGAGGCAGAGGCAGGTGGATCTTTGTGAATTCAAGGCCAGCCTGGTCTACAGAGTGAGTTCCAGAACAGCTGGGGCTACAGGGAGACCCTGTCTCAAAAAGACAAAAAAAAATTTATTGTGGTGTGTGTGTGTGTGTGTGATTGCATGTAGAAGTGAAAGGACATCTTATGGAAAGTGACATTCTTTCCTTCTACCACGTGGATGGGTCCTGGAGAATCAATCTCAAATCATCAGGCTTGGAGGACAGAGCATTTACTCATTAAGCCATCTCCTTGGTCCTCACTTGTTTGCTTTTAAAAAAAAAAAACAATAGTTTTCTGGGCATGGTGGTGCACACCTCTAATCCTAGTACTCGGGAGGCAGAGGCAGGTTAATTTCTGTGAATTCTAGGCCAGCTTGCTCTAAATAGTGAATTCCAGACCAACCAGGGCTACATAATGAAACCCTGTCTCAAAAATGTTTTTATTTATGTGTGTGCCACATATGTGTGGGTGCCCATGAAGGGCAGAAGAGGGTGTCAGATCCCCTAGAACTGGAGTTACAGGAGGTTGGTTGCAAGTTGCCCAATGTGGGCATTGGTAACTGAATGTTTGTCCTCCGGAATAGCTGAAAGTCATCCTAACAGCTGAGTCCTCTTCCCAGCCCCCATTTGTTTACTGTTTCTGTAACTTGTATCCAATGAGAAGGCAAGCTCCAGGAAGGTATGAACCACGTCGGACGTCAGCACCAAGGACAACACCCGGCTCTCCAGCCAGCACCAAAGGCTGTGAAGGGAACAGACTGAGGGCTGGGTTGAGATCCAGGGTAACAACTTGAGCGAGTTCCCTAGTCTCTCTGAACTCTGTTTCCTCCTTTACAAAACAGGATAGAATTGTTCTCCTTATAGGTTTGTGAAAATTAAGATCTTTCAGTTTTTATTTTTAATTATGTATGTGTCTGTGTGTGGATTTGTGCACATGTGTGCAGTGCCTGGGGAGGTCAGAAGACTGTGTTGGATCTCCTGGAGCTGGAGTTTGTTTCCCATGGAGTTTCACACCTACCTTCTATAGGTGCTGGGAACTGAGCTCAAGTCTTCTGGAAAAGCAGCAAGTGCTCTTAACTGCTAGAACCATCTCTCCAGCTTCTTTGATGGTTAGTTTTTGTTTTTGTTTTTTGTTTTGTTTGTTATAAGACAGGGTCTCCCTGTAGTCCTAGAAGACCTGGAACTCTATGTAGATGAGGCTGGTCTTGGTCTCACAGAGATCCACTTATCTCTGCCTTCAAGTGATGAGATCAAAGGTATGCACTACTACACTCAACTGATGGTTGTTTTTGAGATAGGGTCTCATGCCTCCAGGCTGGCCTTGAATTCACTATGTAGTGGAGGATGACCCCAAACTCCTGATTCTCCCTCCTTTCGCTTCCCAAGTGCTTGGAACATGGGCATATGCCACCATGCCCAGCTTAAGAACTCATTGGAATCATTGCTGAATATTCGATAAATGTGAGTGAATGTGACCAATGGCTTTCAGAAGCTTGCAGTGTCCTGTGTTACCCACCTCCCATGAAGCCATGTCTCCCCTTGTCCCACAGCAGGCTCTGCCAGTCAGAAATCTTGCAGCTTCTCTTCGCTGTGCAGCCCTCTCTAGCCTCACAAACACAAGGCTGTCTTTCCATCTAGCACAAGACAGACGCCACTTGGCTCCTGAGAAGCCCACAGTCCTTCATCCCTGCCTTAGGAAAATGCCTTTGGATGCCAGATGTATCTGGTGTACACCTCTAATCTCAGCATGTAGAGGGAGGAAGAGTGTGAGCTCAGGGATAGCCTGGGCTACACTGCAAGGTCCTGGCTCAGAAAACCCAAACCAAACAACCACCAGCCAAATCAACAGTATAATGCTGGGTGTGGTGGTGCATACCTGTAGTCCCAGCACTCAGGAGGCAGAGCCTTCTGAGCTCTGGAATTGTAGATATGCACTACCACACCCAATTTCTCTACTCTCTCTCTCCAGCAGGTTGAAGCAACCTAATAATCTTTTTCCCCCCCAAATAGACAGGAGCCTCTGTGATGAGGTACTAAGGGGTTCATGGGCAGATTGCCACTGGTGTGGAAAGGGGGTGCTGGGACCAGGCCCAGGAGACCTAGGAGGGTCAGAACCTTCTCTCTGTTTCTATCTTAATTTATCTTTCAGCATTCATAGCCTCCTATCCCCATTCTTAGTTTTCTAAATTAGATTTTTTATTATGAAATATTTCACACACAAAGAAGACTATAAACCATGATATAATGAATCCTCCTGTATCTTCTGCTTGGCTTTGTAAAATCTTAACATTTTGCCATATTTGCTTCATATATATATATATATATATATATATATGAAACAAAACATTAGAGGCTTAATGAAAACTCAGGGTGTTTATCTTGAGATGTTTCTTTCTCCTCCTTCTCATGGTACCCTCCCTCCTGAATTCAGGGTGTGGTCTTTTCATGTAAATTTTAAATTCAGATTTTAAATACATCTTCTCTATGCTACATGGGCTTGCATGCCTGTCAATGTGTTATTTAAATGACATTCTGTATGTAAGCTTCTGTACCTTGGGTGGCTTTGTTCAGTGTTTTTGGATTGCACCTTTGTTATTACAGGTAATTCTGTGCCATGTTCACTGAATGAAGGACTATGTCTCCATTTATTCTTCACTGTAATAAGCACCCTTGTGTATTTCTCCTTGTGCATACATACAAGGGTTTCTCTGGGACATATAACTTGGAATGGAATTGCTGGGTGACAGGCCTATCTGTTATCTATTGCAACGTCATAAACCACCCCCAAACTCACAGCTTAAAACAGCATCCTTCTTATTTGCTCGCAATTCTATGGGTTAGAAATTCAAACAGGCAGGCTGGGGAGATGGTTCAGTTGACAAAGTGCTTGTAACATGAACGTGAGGACCTGAGTGTGCTCTCCAGCAAGCAAGTACAAAAGCGAAGTGCAGTGGGAGGGCCTGTGAGCCCCGGGGAGGCAGAGATACAGAGAAGCTACCCAGTCTAGTAGAGAGAACCTTGACTAAAGAATTTCCTTAACCTCCCCCAAAAAAAAAGCTGCGCCGGGTGGCACATGCCTTTAATCCTAGCACATGGGAGGCAGAGGTAGGTGGATCTCTGTGAGTTCAAGGCCAGCCTTGTCTATGGAGTGAGCTCCAGGAAAGCTGGGACTTAAAGGGAGACCCTGTCTCAAAAAGACCAAAAGGGGCTGGAGAGATGGCCCAGCGGTTAAGAAGACCGGGTTCGATTCTCAGTACCCACTTGGCAGCTAAGAACCATCTTTGACTCCAGTTCCAGGGGAATCCAACACCCTCTTCTGACCTCCGCAGCATTGCACAACATGGGGGCACCAACCTACATGCAGGCAGTATACTCATACACATAAAAATAATTAATTAATTTCTAAAAAAGATTAAAAAAAAGAATTTCCTCCATCAGATTGGTCCATGGGCATGTCTGTGGGGCATTTCCCCAGCTGCTACTTGGATATAGGAGGACCCAGCTCACTGAGGGCAGTGCCAGCCCTCAGTAGGGGCCTGGACTGTATCAGCAAGCCAGTAAACGGTTCCGTCATGGTCTCTGCTTCAGTTTCTGCCTCCAGGTTCCTACCTGACTTCCCCCAGTGCTGGACTGTGACTGAGGCATCCCAAGCTGCTTTTGGTCATAGTGCCTGTCACAGCAGCAGAAAGCAAACCAGGACACACATCCTGAGCAGCTTACCCATGGAGACAGCTAAGCCCTCGGGGCCATCTGTTGCAGGTCCTCAGCTCTTGAGGTCAGAGGTCTCTCTGACTTTCTTCTGGCCTCTTCATGCAGCTTCCTTGAAGCTTCTGAGAGGCAGTATTCTAAACCTCTTTTTTTTTTTTTTTTT
>VZQC01004974.1:3762601-3876241 GCA_009823505.1 Rhizomys pruinosus
TCTCTCTCTCTCTCTCTCTCTCTCTCTCTCTCTCTCTCTCTCTCTCTCTCTCTCCCCTCTCTGTTTCAGCTTGCTTAGTAAACCCAGGGAACTGATGCAGGATCTTCCATCTCTCACCCATCTTGGTTCCTGGGGAAAGAGTTATTTATGGCCTGGCAGGAAGGGCAGAGGAGGGTGGGAGAAGGGGGTCATTAATGACTCCCAGATTCTTGCCTTTGATCAGGTAGTTTGGAGCGAGGTAAGGGGGCAGGAGATGAGGTGAGGTAGTGGGAGGAAAAGAGGAAGCCGAGGGCCTGTGAGGGGTCAGGTGAGAGGCACAGGAGTGGGGGAGGGCCCTCTGCATCTCTCTTGAGAAGGAGCTGAGTTCCGTTGGGGGCCAGGTGTCCTTTCCTACCTGTCCATCACCTGAAGGAGTTGAGTGTGAGACTGGGATATCCCTGCTCCATACCACCCGCTCTGGGGAGCTTGAAGGAGAAAGAAAACTGAATCCTAGTAGATGCCCATCCTGACTAGAAGGACGAAAGGCAGTTAGGACACTTGGAAAGAAGAAAGGAGCGGCCTCTTATTAAGTGCATGAAACATCCCCCCCACCCCACCCCATGAGAGCGTGCAATGCTAGGGAAATGCTCTACCACCAAGCTCTATCCCAATCTCTAGGCCATTAGTTGCTCAAATTGATCTTGAATTCTCTGTGGCTCAGGCTGGCCTTGAACCGTCTATCCCCCCACTTCATTCCCCTAAGTAGCTAGGACTGCAAAGCTGCAACACCAGGCCCAGGTTTTAGAAATGATTGTCTATCTTCCAGGTAGTACGGCTTCGTAAATGGGAGGCAGCCCTGGGAATCAGAAGACCTTTAATTCTAACTGCTTGAATAAGTTATTTTATTTCTTCAAGCCTCCTTATCTGTAGAATGAGAGTCCAGACACAATTGTGAGGAAGAGCCCCCCCCAAGGAAGTATACAGCCAGTGGATAATAGAAGCCAAATACAGATTTTGAAGTAGCTTTTTGTAGTTCTCTGACACCTGTTTGCACCCACCTGGCTGAGGACACTTGGTACTGAGCTCCGGCTATGAGACTCGCTGCAACCTGGGACTAGAGAGACTTCATCAGGGGAGGGGTCGGGATCCTTTGATCCCCGGTGGCACCCCAGCTGTGCAGAGGCAGCAGTGGAGTCTGCTGGGTGGCTGGAGGTTATGTTTGGCACAGACCCAGGAGTGTGGGTTTCAAAGGCAAGCTTCAAAGGCAGGCTGTGTTCATGTGGCTCCTTTTGTACCTGCTCAAGGAAGGAAAGCCAGCCAGGGCCCCTCATGCCCGAGGATGGCAGCTCAGAGCCCAGGAGACACGCTCTGTCCCTCCATGCTCCCAGGTGGTCAGCTTGATGTCTGCTTCCACGGGAGTCTTGTTTCATCAAAGCAGGGATGACGAAGCCAACTACAATAGCCCTGCCCAGTCTCACCTGTGACAAAGCACACAGGTGAGGGAAGTCTGTGCCGAGGCCAGGGTGACATCTGTGGATGGGAATGACAAGGAAGGAAGACCAAGAACTGCAGCTTTAATGAGAGGGGAAGTCCCATGGATGGCTAGGTAGAGGTCTGGGAACCAGGAAATTGGCTGGGATCTGCTGGAGCCTGCAGACACAGGAAGACCCAGAGCGACTTCTCACCCCGCTCCTATAGCCTTGCAGAGGGGACCTGAGGGTAGCCTCCTCCCCACTGTGGGCCATGCCAGCATCTCTGTGACCCCACAGGTACCCTGGTTGGCTTCTGCAGAGGAAAAGGGTGAAGAGAAGGAACTGTCCCAGCCCCTCACTCAGTGAGGTCAGGGTTGCCGGAATGAAAGAGGAAGATGGACAAAGGGTTTATTCTGTCACACTGTGGCCTGTAATCCTGGGCCTCACCCATATGGACAGACTGCCAGGAGAACGGGGCTCCCTTCCTCCACCCTCCTATCAGGCCCAGACCCTTGGTCGAACAAGACTCTCTTAGGATTTTTTGTTTGTAGGTCCTTAGACTTCAAAGTGGAGCACCCATGTCCCTGCCAGGGAATAGCCACATTTTCCTTCCTTCCTTCCTTCCTTCCTTCCTTCCTTCCTTCCTTCCTTCCTTCCTTCCTTCCTTCCTTCCTCCCTCCCTCCCTTCCTCCCTTCCTTCCTTCCTCTCTCCTTCCTTCCTCTCTCCTTCCTTCCTCTCTCCTTCCTTCCTCTCTCCTTCCTTCCTCTCTCCTTCCTTCCTTCCTTCCTTCCTTCCTTCCTTCCTTCCTTCCTTCCTTCCATTCTTCCATCTATCCATTGTCTATCCAGTGTCTATCCATCCACCCAGTCTTCGTCCATCCAGCCACGTACCCACCAACCCACTCATCCACACAGAGCGTTCTACTGAACGCCTGGCTATCTGTGTTAGACAGCCTCCCACAAATCTGTGATTTAGACACCATTATCCCTGTCTTATAGGTGAGGAAATTGAGTATCAGGGATATTTGTTCCTTGCTCAAGGTCACGCAGCCTCTGAAGGCAGAGCTCTTGGCTCTAGGCTTTTCATGTCATCCACTACTCAGTGGGTGACAGGAGGGATCTCCCAGCCAGGCCAGGAAAGGGTGCTTTTTCCTCTTTTGCAACTATACCTGAGCTTGACCTCAGTCAAACACCTGTTAGTACCCAGGGCCCATTAGGTGGCCAGGTCTATGCTACTGCATCCACTGTGAGCCTCCGGGAAAGGGCTTTCCTGGGACGCAGTTGTTTCATTCCCACTGCTATGTAGACCACACACACCTCTTCATTAGCGAAGTAGAGGCAGATGGACTGGCTCACTGGTTCTCTGCCCCTGCATGAAGGTCACTGTTTAAGAAATAGTAATGCTCTGGGCCAGGGATGCGGCACAGTTAGTAGAGTGTTGGTCTGGCATGTATGAAGCCCTGAGTTACATGTATGAAGCGTGTATGAAGCCCTGAGTTTGATCCCCATCACCACCTAACCATGCAAGTGTTTCAGACCCATAATCCTAGCCACCAGGAGGTAGAAACAGGGAGATCAGAAGTTCACTATGTGTCCTTGGTTATACAGTGAGGTTGATGCCAGCCTGGACTACCTTATACTTTGTCTTAAAAATATTTTAAATATATTTTTACATATTTACATCAGCTCCAGAGAAAGTAGACTGTTTTGCTTCTCATCCACCTGTGCCCCTTTCTAAGCCTAGGGAACAATCTGCGGAAGAGGGGGCGTGGTAGAATGTAAGGGCTGTGATTGGGGTTAATGGTGAAACTACAACAATATAGACTGGACACTCATTTGATCAACTTGATTGAACATACAAGCCCCCCTGCTGGATGGTGGGACCCATGAGCTGTGTGGGTTTGGGCACAACTGCTTGCAAATTGGTTTTACATGAAGGATGCTTGTACTCACAAATTATCACTTATTGTTAAAAAAATGAAAACAAAACAAAACAAAAAAGCAGAGAAAGATGCAGAAAACTTATGGCAGAATGCATGATCTGGGATGGGTAGGGGTGGGGTAGGGGGAAGGGAAGGGGATATATGCCTGAACTGAATTGGAAAATGATGTATAAAATACACAAGGCATCAATAAAATATATATATATTTAAATACTAGCAACTCCTGACCATTCCAGTCCTCAGCAAGAAGTTCTGCTGCTGCTGCCCTGGGCTTGACCGGAGGCATCAGTCTCTTGCAAGCTCCCTGATGTAAGCAAAGCAGGAGTTAGAAACATGTTTCAGGGCTGGAGAGATGGCCTAGCGGTGAAGAGTGCCAACTGCTCTTGCAGAGGACCCGGGTTCGATCCCCAGCACCCACATGGTGGCTGAGAACCATCAGCATTGCACTACATGGGTGCACAAACCACATGCAAACAGTACATTCATACACATACAAAATAAAATCAAGCACGCCTTTAATCCTAGCACTTGGGAGGCAGAGGCAGGCAGATCTTTGTGAGTTCAAGGCCAGCCTGGTCTACAGAGTGAGTTCCAGGACAGCTGGGACTATAGGGAGACCCTGTCTCGAAAAAAACCAAAAAATAAAAAATAAAAAAAATAAATAAATAAAAGAAACAGATATTGCACAGTTCTCATGAGCCAAGGCTGGAGACCATGGGCCTGGCTCTTGGACACCACGATGCTCACATCTGAATCTGTTCTCTAGGTAGCTACTCTGGGAAGAAACACTGAGCAGCTGTCTCTTTAAGGAGCTACAGAGGGGGCAGAAGTCTGGGTCTGGCTGTGGAGGGTATTCCTATAGCCAGGTGGCCAGGAGAGGCCCGGGAGGAGCAGGTGCAGGAGGGGGAGGCAGCCCTCAGAAGGCAGGGGGACCTGCTCTGGAGAGGAGCAGCTCCGGGTTCTCACCCTGTGGGTCAGCTCCGGGAGTGCAGGGCCAGCAGGGCAGTGACCGGCCCCTGGGGAAGGTGAACCCAGTGCCCTTGGCCACCTGCCCTGCCATTCTGCACACAGAGTTCTCACACTCAGTTCCCACGTGGGAGGAGAGGGAGCTAGGGGCACCTTGATTCTCCTTCCAGAAAGATCTGCTGACAGAGACAAATTTCCCTGCCCCCACCTCTTTGGCTGTGGCTGGCAGGCTGCTCAAGCAGATCAGGTGGGCAGCCCTCCCCCCCACTCCCTGTGCCCACCACACATGGCCTCAGGTCTCAGGCTCCCTGTGAGCTGCTCAGATTGGGGGGCGGGGAGGGGCATGGGGAAAGTAAAGCCTTGGGGACTTGGCCTTCTTCTGTTTGATTTCACACATGCTCACTAGGCGAGTAAGGGTAACCTGCCCTTCTAACAGCCCCCGGGGCTGCTAGGACCATGGTCTGGGGGTTATGCTTAGAGCAACAAGGAGCTGGATGCCCCCACAACAGCTCTCAGAGCCCTGGCCTTCTGATGGACCACAAGCAGCTGGCACTCACTAGGACAGGGCCAGGCTGGGCGGACAGCCCCCAGCCCCCAGCGTCCCTAATGAACAAGTGGCCCTTAGCAGCCTGGCACATGGCACCATTTATGGCCCTGTGCCCAGAATGAGAAGAACATAAAATCTCATTTCAAGCCCCAATGATGCTTTGGTTCAGCTTTCCTAGCTTTATAGAAACTTAATTCCATGCATTTTTCTTAAATGCAAGGCTGTAAGGCACCTGCTTAAAATGATTTTTTTTTCCCTCTTTCCATTTGAGCAGACAGGCAGAGGGGAGACAACGGCTTTTCCACCCTCTCTCTGGGCTCCGGTTTGCTGGGTATCTGCTCAGTCTGTCTTGACTCTCTGTGCCAGTGTCTCTCCCCTCGAGAAGCACAGGACCCACATCCGCACACACCTGAGTCCTGCTGATTAGCTGTGCACCTGTGAGCAAGCGTTTTAACTTTTCTAGGTCCACTTTCTTATCTATAAAATGGGCTCACTAACAGTGCTTCATAGAGTAGCAGGAAATATTTTTTATAGGAAATCATAAAGGTTAGAGTACTTTGTAAGTGAAAAGATTGCCTAGCAAAACAAAAATTGTTAGTTCTGGGTTCAA
This sequence comes from Rhizomys pruinosus, assembly GCA_009823505.1. NCBI lineage: Eukaryota > Metazoa > Chordata > Mammalia > Rodentia > Spalacidae > Rhizomys > Rhizomys pruinosus. Next base: position 3,768,119 of record VZQC01004974.1, read on the forward strand.
TTTCCAGCACTGAAAAATGAAAAATTAAAAAACTAAGGCAGTGATTAAAAGCACAGGTGTTGCCGGGCGTGGTGGCGCACGCCTTTAATCCTAGCACTTGGGAGGCAGAGGCAGGCAGATCTCTGTGAGTTCAAGGCCAGCCTTGTCTACAGAGTGAGTTCCAGGACAGCTGGGGCTACAGGGAGACCCTGTCTCAAAAAAAAAAAAAAAAAAAAAAAAAGCACAGGTGTTGGAGTGGCAGGGTCTGGAACAGAGACCTGGCTTTGCCAGGTATCAGCTGTGTGGCCTTGGGTGAGTTACCTAACTGCTCTGAGCCCTACTTATAAGAAGAGGGTAATAATATTATTACTCCATGGGATTATGATGAAGATTAGCAAGGCGAGGAGCTACAGTAGCTCAAACCCAGTTTGCTGGGTATCAGCTGAGCAGATACCCAGCAAACCCAGTACAGGGCCTGATAAACTATGCACTTGCACACAAACCAAACTGGATTCGTACAGTCTCTGATTTCTCCCTGAACAATTATTACAATCACGTTCCTCATACTCTTGCCTTCTTGGCAGTTATGTATACTCTGCCACATAAACACAGGAAATTCATGGATTATATCTTTGTTGTTGACCATTATGGTGGCTGGGCTGGGGCCAAGAGTAAAGGTTTACACAGGAGAGAAGGCCCAGTAACCATTTCTTTTTATTCTTTTTCAGGTGAGAGGACATCTCTTTGGCCTGGGAAGAGTCAGAGTCAGCCAAGATCTTGACCTTACTTAACACTCACTGCTGCCGAGGAGACCCAAAGTCCTTTTCCTCCTGGGATACTTTGCCAGCGTCTGCAGCTGCACCACTGGAATTGGACTTGCTCTGCCTTCTCTGAACCAGTGGCCCAACAAGGATGCCTGGGAGACACAGGCAAGGGCCTGGATGTCCCTGGGTGCTGGAGGGGGCCCTTCCAAAGAAGAGGTAGCACTACAGCAAGAGAGTGTGCCCCGTCAGCAGGAGCAAGGCCCGTCTTTCCTGCCCGTCCTCCCAGAGTCACCAACTCCTGTTGCAGGGACCTCTGAGCTTTGTTTTGTCAACTGCCGAAGGAGCTAAAAGAACATCTATTTTTTCAGCTTCCGAGATTTTCCTGAAGCCATGTTCTCAAGCACTTTGTGCCCCTCAGCGAGGGTCAAAGAATGAACTGGAACTTTCCATCCCATCCTCCATCTTCACCCACCTACCCCCTCCCTCGGCTCTGCCATCCCTTCCCAGCATCTGTTTGTCACCCCTACACTAAGACCTTACCCTCCAGTGGGGAAGGGGGCTGGGATTCAAAGGAGGCAAGTCGTGTGAACAGAATCTCTAGAAGCTACAAGAATCCCTAGCAGCCACAAGAACACTGCCTTTGTCATCAGGAATGTTTTTCCAAATTGGGCATAGTAGCTCATGCTTGTGAGTTCAGTACTTGGGAGGTTGAGACAGAAAGATTGTTGTGATTTTGAGGCCACCCTGAACTACACAGTGAATTCCAGGCCAGCCTGAGCTACATGAAAAGTTTAAGGTCAACCTGGGCCACATGGGTAACTCTGTCTCAAACACAAACAAACAAAACAAACAAAGGCTGAGGATGAACTTCAATTGGTGGAGTGCTTGCCTAGAACTCATGAAGCCCTAGATTCAGGCCCTAGAATCTCATCAAACCAAACCAGGGCCGGTGTGGCATGGCTCTGTGATCCCGGTATTCTGAAAGTGGAGGCAACGGGTCCGGAGTTCAAGGTCAGGCTGGGATATTGTTTCTTCGGAGAGTACTTGCCTAGCACAAACAAGCCCCTGGGTTCAATCTCTAGCACCACACACACAAAATAAAACATAACTTTTTAATAGCCCTGGTGACACAAGCTGCCCTTAGATCAGGAGTTCAAAGCCAGCCATGGCTACAGGAGTGCCTATGTTAAGCACACACATACACACACACACACACACACACACACACACCACAACATACCACACCGAAAAGTTTGGAATAATGAATTCAAGGCCATCTGGACTACCAGAGGCTTTGTCTCAAAAAAAAAAAAGCCCTCAAAATAAATTAGGATCCGGAGAGATGGCTAAGCCGTTAAAACCACTGGCTTCTCTTGCAGAGGACCCAGGTTCAGTTCCCAGAACTCACAAGGCAGCTAAAAATCATCCATAATTCCAGTTCTGGGTGATGCAACACTTATACACATAAGATAATAATAATAATGAATAAATAATCCAAAAATTAACTAATTAAATTAAAAAAGTAAAAATATGTCAGGGCGCTGGGAATATAGCTCAGTGGTAGAGGGCAAGAGAAAAAACGAAGTTCAATGTCATCTTTGGCTGTATAACCAAGTTTGAGGTCAGCATGAACCTCAAAGAAAAAAAAAAAGCATAAGAATGTAGTTCCAGGGCTGGAGAGATGGCCTAGCGGTTAAGAGCACTGACTGCTCTTGCAAAGGACCCAGGTTTGATCCCCAGCACCCACATGGCAGCTGAGAACCGTCTGTAACTCCAATTCAAGGAGAACTCCAATTCCAGGGGAATCTGACACCCTCTTCTGACCTCCACAGCATTGCACGACACGGGTGCACAAACCTACATGCAGACAGTACATTCATACACATAAAAAGAGAAAAAAAAAGAATGTAGTTCCACAAAGGGTTGTGCAAAGCCCCCTTCCACACCTTCAGAAGACTCAGAGTTAGTGGATTAAAAGAAAGCAGCTGGGTTTGTAAAATGCAAGGAGATGTCCAGGAAAATGCAGGAGAGGCAGGTGAGAAAGGATGTTGTATGGTCTGGTCCAGGAAAGGAGGCCTGGGATAGATCAGTCCCCAAGTCCCCAGAGCTACCTCTGCTCTTCTAGAATGCTGGGCGCAAGATAAACAGGAGGCAGAAGGTCAGCCATCTCTCCTCCTTCATTCTGGAACCGGTCACTTAATCTTGGAAATACCTGTATTTCCTAAATGAGCTGAATGTGACATTTGGCAAAGGGCTCCATCAGTGGCCTCGCCCCCTCTCCACACATCCTGAAGGCACGTTCGGGTGCCAGACGAACTTGGGGAAACCCAACTGTCGATATAGCCACTCTCTGCAATCAGGCAGAATTAATTGTGTGAACACCATTGATCAAACCACTTAATACTTACAGGGGCTGAGAAGGAGCTGAAATGTAATTTCATTCCCAACCTGCTCACCCCTAATGAAACTCCTAATAACGCTCTAATTTTTCTTTCAGATAAGGGCTGATAGGTGAATGGGGGTGGAGGGCTTGGAGAGAGACAGGGAAACTTATTTTCTCTTCTTTTCTAAACTCCAGATAAATAGAGCCAAGTGAAATACCCGGATTCAGAGCATCTTGTCAAAGGTCGCTTTGAGCTTGTAGCTGACCAAAATGAGGTGGGTGGGTGCACAGCCGATCTCGAAAACCAGGTTAACATTTTGACTCAATGAAGTGATTATTCAAAGACTCAAGGGCAGCTGATACCTTTCTAGGCTGAAAACAAAACCCAGGGAGGCTCCTTGACCCCATAGCAAGGTGTGTGTGTGGGGGGGAATGTGAGGGAAATGGTCATAGTTTCAAAGACGTGGGAGGGGAATCAGTCCATGGTACAAGCTAGTGTGAGTGATGGCTCAAGGCCCGAACAAGACGAAGGAATGCCCCCCCAGGTGTGGATATCACACAAGTGTAGACACAGGCCATGGACACATACTGTGTATACACACCCACACCTACACACGGATGACTGTAAATTCTGTGAAGCCAGGAATCTTTTTCTGTGACACTTATTGCTTTATCCTGTGCCTTGAAATGTAAAAGGCACTCAATGGATATTTAGAAAAAGATGCGCGTATCGAGTACACATGTGTGTATCTATGACTGGCAAGCAATGCATACATTCGAACACACACACACACTGTCTCCCACTGTTTGTTCTCTGGGAGCAAGGACCCCCAGTTTGTTTATTTATTTATTTATTTATTTTTGTGGTGCTCTAGGGCCTTGTGTGTGCTAGATAAATGCAATAGCACTATACCAGCCTCCACCCCCTGCCAGCAACCCTACTTGCTAGTTTTTCTCTTACAAACAGTAGACACTTGACACATCTGTGCAGGCTCAGTACAGTTTATCCCTTGAGTCAAAACTCTGGGCCCCCAGCTCCACCCCTGTCCCTCTCAGGAAGGTCTCTGTGGCTTTGGCAGGGATCATTGTTTCTCTGTGCGATAGCTATTTGGGTCTATGGACCTCATCAAGTTTGTCTTCCCAGACCACACCCTGTCCTCCTCTATGTCACACCAGGACTTTCTCAGAGGAGGAATCTAACCTTCCTCTAATGGACTGGAAGTTTCTGCATGGTCTGAGAGTTCTAAAGGAGAGAAACTTTCTTTTAACAGTCTTTTTTCTTTTCTTTCTTTTCTCTCTCTCTTCTTTGTTTTTTTTCTTTTTCTTTTTTTTTCTTTTTTTTTTTACGTGTATGAGTGTACTGTCTGCATGTAGGTTGGAGCACCCATGTCATGCAACGCTGCAGAGGTCAGAAGAGGATGTTGGATTCCCCTGGAACTGGAGTCAAAGACAGTTTATGTAGGTGCTGGGAATCGAACCCAGGTCCTCTGCAAAAGCAGTCGGTGCTCTTAACTGCTGAGCCATCTCTCCAGCCCCATCTCTCTCTTCTTTGTTATTTGTTTGTTTGTTTGTTTGAGACAGGGTCTCCCTGTAACCCCAGCTGGCCTGGAAATCACTATACAGACCAGGCTGGTCTTGAACTCACAGAGATCATCTGCCTGCCTCTGCCTCCCAAGTGCTGGGATTAAAGGTGTGCACCACTACACAGACCGAACACACAGCCTTGTGCCGGTTAGATAAGAGCTCTACCTATGAGTTATGTTCCCCCCCCTTTTAAAACTCTGTTCTTTTTTATTGACATTTTGTATATTTCATACATCATTTTTCAGTCCAATTTGGATACATTGCCCTCTCCCTGCCCCTCCCCCCTCCCCAGTTTATGCATTCTGCCATACATGTCTTGCATCTTTCTCTCAGTGTTTCCAAGGATTTTTTTCTTCGGAGGCTTGTTGTTTTGAGCAGAATTTAACTGTATCAGTCAATTCTTTGACCCAGTCCTTATGTTGTTGTTGTTCCTTCCTCTTTGTATTACTCCAAATCATGTCTGTTTAAACAACACATCTGTATCAAAATTATGACCTTTATGAATAAACTGTACGTTAATTCCAAAATATGTTTTGGGGTTCACTTTTTTCCTTTCAATTTTATATTACTCTAGATTATGAATACATATCTTCTACCCCTATGTGGTAATTATAATGTCTGAATATAAGTGGTCAGTTCTAGAGCCTGTTAAGAGATTCACATTGTAAAGCACAATTGCTTTCAGATACAAAGAAATATAACAAAGTTGCTCAGTTTGCCTGCCAACTGGGGATTTGGTGTCAGCATCCACATGAGGGAAACCATCCCCCACCCCTTTTCTTTTCTGGGACTGTGTTACTTCACTTAGCATAATGGCTTTGAGTTCCATCCATTTACCTGCAAAGTTCGTGATGTCATCTTTCTTTTTTTAAATTTTTTAAAATTTATTATTTTATGTGTATGAGTGTACTGTCTGCATGTAGGTTTGTGCACCGGTGTCTTGCAATGCCGTGGTCAGAAGAGGGCGTCGGATTTCCCTGGAGCTGGAGTTAAAGACAGTTCTTAGCCGCCATGTGGGTTCTGGGAATCGAGCCCAGGTCCTCTGCAAGAGCAGTCAGTGCTCTTAGCCACTGAGCCATCTCTCCAGCCCCGATGTCATCTTTCTTTACCACTGCATAGAATTCCATTGTGTAGATGTACAACACTTTTGTTATCCAGTCATCAGTCGAGGGGCATTTGGGTTGCTTCTAGCTCTTCGCTATTGTGAACAGAGCTGCAATAAACATAACTGTGCATGTATCTTTGCGGTAGGATGCGTCTTGTGGGTATATACCCAGGAGGGGTATGACTGGGTCAGGTGGCAGGCTCATTTTGAGTCTTTTAAGGATTCTCCACACTGCTTTCCATAGTGGTTGTACAGTCCCCCTTTTATGATTTTTAGTTTTGAGTTAGGATCTCACAAAGTTGCCTATGCTGTCTTGACCTTCATCCTGCCAAGAGGCTGGGGTCACAGGTGTTCACTACGGTGCTCAGCCTTTATCAGCTGTTATGAGAGCTCCTTTCCTCCAGTTAAGTTGGTGAAATGGTTTCTTGTTTAATTCTCTGCCTGACATTTCCCCGCCTGCTGTCAGAGAACCTGTCCAGCACCCAGACTGAGCTCACAGGATGGACATGCAAGCAGGTGAGAAGCAGTGTGAGCAACCCATCCTAGAAGGACATGTCTGTGTGTGTGTGTGTTAGCACACATTCATGTTTGTTGGAGTCTTTCCTTGCTGGCCTTAATGTGAGTAGTAAGATCCAGATTCCTTTGCTCTGACTGCTCCTGGCCCACCTCAGGGCCTACGACTGAGACAGGGACATAGGACAGGCCTCATCCACATCTGAGCTTTCACTACCACCCTCTGTAACTCTATTCCTGCCTCAGCTCCTGTACCTGGCTTCTGAGACCTGGGAAGGAGGAGAGTGGGTGGGGTGAGAGGTGGGGGCAGTGGAGGGTAGTTATTTACAAAGCCTATGCCCTGGGGACCCTTGTCCTGGACAACAATTACAGCCCCTTAATTAACTGAATGCAGTTGGCCTGTCGATGGAGGCATGTCCCCCACTGAAGTTTGCTGTGCCTGGTGCTGTCTAGTACTGGTTAATGAATATAAATCAGATAGTTTATAGTTAGCAAGCAAGGAACAGACTGGCAAGGGCCTGAATTCCAATGCAGATGCCTGAGGATAGGAACATGCCCTCCATCACAGGGGCCAAGGCATCCAAGGGGGGCAGCACTGATTAGGGGAGCAAGCCTTCCCACTGTGCACCGGGACTGTGACAGCACACACAGGTGGATGTGTAGCCTGCACTCACAGGCAACACCTAACATAGGCATTCCTGTACACACAGCATTACATACCACTAGAATGTGCAGCACGAACCCCTCTACAGAAGCACCCAAGATGCACAGCACCCAGGAAAGCCTGGCTCCTGCTTTCTTCTGAAATCCACAGAGCTAGCTAGGCGTGATGACACATGCCTGTCCCAACACTTGGAAGGCTGAGGCAGGAGAGTGGAGAATTAGAGGGCAGCCTGGGCTATGTAGTGAGTTTAAGGCCAACATGGGTTACAAAGTAAGACTCTGTGTGTGTGTGTGTGTGTGTGTGTGTGTGTGTGTGTGTGTCTGTGTATGAGTTAGAGTATGAGTCAGAGCGAGCGAGAGAGAGAGAGAGAGAGAGAGAGAGAGAGAGAGAGAGAGAGAGAGAGAGAATATCCTGGGTTCTGGCAGCCTCTCTTTTGCATGCAGAGCCTGTGCCCACCACCCCTGTAAAAAACAGATCCAATCTGATCCCTGCCAGCTCCCTGCTGATCCTGGAGTCAGCCGGTGTTAGGATGGGAGCTGCCTTCCCCTCTCCAAGCTGGAGTCGCTGTACCGACTGCTCTTAGCAGGGGCTGTGAAGGGGCTGGCTATGGCTGTGGCCTCCAGCCAAGGCTTCTAGAATGTGTATGAGGTCTCCTGGCTACAGAGGAAGTAGACTGACATAGCCTTCAACCAGGGCCCAGTTCACAGGCTGGTGATCTGTCCCTGGGGCCCCGAGTTTAGAAGTTTTAATGCTTTAATGGTCTTCTGTCCTGAAAACCTTAATACTTTTTGAACAAAGGGTTCTGCACTTTTGTTTTGCATTGGGAACCACAAGGCCTGTGACTGGTCCCGTTCTCACCCTCAATAGAGCTAGGAGGGCAAATGTTCAATAAGGAAGTTTGGGATTCTGGAATTTAATTTATCCTTGAACAGAGGGGTCATGTGTAGAAAGTGCATGTGACCAGACCTGAAGCTGTGCTGTGCTGGCTCGGTCACCTGCTGTGATCTCCTGTCTCTGAGTTCTGGGCTCAAGCTCCAAAGAGAAAACCCCTGATCCCTGGTGAAGAGACCCTACCCCCATGCGATGTTGGTTCTCTTTCTAACTCTATCTCTGTCTCTGTCTGTTTTTTATATGTTTATGTGCATGTTCATGTGTGTTTACATGCACTTGTATGTGCATGTTTGGAGGCCAAGGTCAACTCCAATTCCTCATAAGCCCTCTGCCTTGTTTTCTGAAACAGGCTCTCTCTCGCTGAGACCTGGGGCTCACTGACAAGGACAGGCTGGCCTAGGGATCTGTGTGGGCCCCTTGCCACCATTCTTGGGGGCTAGGGATCGAACTTGGGGCATCATTCTTTTATTTATTTATTTATTTATTTGAAAAGTGTCTCCCTGTAGCTCCATCTGGCCTGCAACTTACTACGGAGACTAGGCTGGCCTTCATCTCTAAGAGATTCAAAGGTGTTTATCACCACATTCTGACTCAGGGCTTCGTTTTAAGGGAATCACTTTACCTACTAAGTTTCTCTCTCTCTCTCTCTCTCTCTCTCTCTCTCTCTCTCTCTCTCTCTCCTCCTAAGACTCACCACAGAGCTGCATTGCTGCCTCCAGTAGACGGAGTGGGGGTAGGGATCCCCCCCAGCAGGCAAGCCTGGACAAGGTGCCTCTAAACTCCAGAGCTCAGTGAACACCTCAAGGGCCTGTTTACTCCCCTCCCAGGGGGTGTGGGCTCCAGCTGAAGGGGGGGAGGATGTTGGTCTGGTGGGGGCAGACAAAGTAATTGACATCCCGCTTGATGTCACTCTGTGTTCTGCTCTGCTGGTCCAGGCTGGGAGGGGTGACAATTGTTTACCTCTTCTGAGATCCCCTGTCAGGAAAGCTATGGGAAGGAGGGCGATCTGCTTCCAAAGACAAAGGAAAATGGTCCAGGGCCCCAGGAGACAGCCAGGGCACTACAGGGAGGCCGGGATCTGTGGTGTAGGGGATCCCCAACCTCACCCTGCTGGGTCAAGTCAACTAGGATTGCAGGGTGGGAAGATACCTCCCCACCTAACTGTGTCTCTGTTGTTGTAGGGGACTCTGGACAGCTGTGTGGGTAGCCCAGGCCTCCATCCCAGGTAACACAGCCTAATAGAGGCCAGTCACTCCTTCAAGTCACCTTTATTTCCACAAAGCTGACTTGGGATATAGGGGGTCACTGATACCTAGCCCATGGGTCTCCCACAAGAGCACCTCACAATTCTGGTTAAGGTACTGTGAATGTACCCATTTCACAGACTACAAGATGGACTGTGGAGACAAAGTCCAATCTGCCCTCCAAGGCCAGATCAGTCCCTGCTGAGAACAGCATTGCCTGAGGCCCCCACCTTATCCCCCCCAAATCCCATCTCTGTCACAGGCCCCTCCAAAGGCAGACTGTAACTCAGCATCCCTGTCAGATCTGAGAAGTGGGCCATCCTGGAGAGGCCTCTGCTCTGACAACGGTACCTAAACACTGTCCCAATAACCCCTTCAGGGACTCAGAGCCCTTTCCAATCTTCACAGCCCCTAAAGAAGAAGGAACTCGGCCAGGAACTGAACCTCAAAGAAGAAGCCAGCACAGGGCCTAGAGGGAGCTTGCCTTGACTCCTAAACCAGAGATGCCCCAGCTTAAGACACCGAATGATTCCTGATCTTGGATGCCCAGCTCCTAGAGTTGAGGGTGAGGCTGGGCAGATAGAGGAGTGTTTTTTCTGTTTGAGCTTTGATTTGGTGAGATTCTGCCCAAGCTCTTCTACCCCTCCCTTCTCTGAAAGAGAAACTCAGTCCTTGAGGTGAGGGACACATTTGAACAGGAGTCTCTAAGACATTTCAGACATCAAGGGCTCTGGGGTCAATCAGGGAAGATCCTGGGGTGAGGCCATGTTGAAGGGCAGGGCAAAGATAAACCTGGGCAGAGATTGAGACCTAGGAGAGGACCCACTCCTCTGTTCTCTGGGCCTAGCAGGCATGGAGTAGCCAGCTCTTAACCTTGATGTGAAATAAAGTCCAGTTATCCTGTCAGAAGGCACTGACATCAGGGGAAGCCCTTTCAGGCACACCCCTGCAGTGGCCAGAACTCTTCTGAGAGGAGTCCTGGACCTCCAGATATGGGTGCGCCTCCCTTCCTGGCTTGGGGGGAGAGGAGACAATGCTAACTTTGCCTCAAGTCTTTTTTTGGGGGGGGGTCTTTTTGAGACAGGGTCTCCCTTTAGTCTCAGCTGACCTGGAACTCGCTCTGTAGACCAGGCTGGCCTTGAACTCACAGAGATCCACCTGCCTCTGCCTCCAAGTGCTGGGATTAAATGTGTGCGCCACCACACCCAGCTTGCCTCAAGTCTCTTATTCTGCACAGGAGCCTTGCTCAGGGTGCATTTCTACTCAAGACTCTGGGAACAGACCCAGATGTGGCCCCACTGACCCTCCCAGTGCCCCCCCAGGACTTGCAAATGGCTCCCCGAATTTGGCATTCTTCATGTTTTCTGTGCATCATAGGAAAGAGGAGAGGACTGTTGTTACTCTTGGTGCTGACAGTACCCGTGGTCTGGGTTGGACAGAGAAGGAAAGACCTGGGCTTCAGGGCTCCAGTTTAGCCGACTGTGACCTTGAGAGCACTCTGACCCCTGTGGCCCTCAGACGGCCTTCTGTGACAAGCCCCGCCCCAAGCGTACTGGGAGACATTGTGGTAGTCCAGGTGTCCAGCCTGGCCATAGGCCCTGGATTATTATCAGTAATAGCAATTATATGTGTCCACTACCTCCAGAGGAGTGTCTCCTACAATTCCTGCCTAGTCCCAGACCCCCACCCCATGCTGCCAGGCCACCCACCCCACATTGGGGAATGTGTGTTTGGAAGGGGGCGAGGAAGGCCAGGGAGGGTTGACTGCATGCCCCCCCCTTCCCGCAGTGTGGGTGACACCGGCGAGAAGCGAGCAGCTGACCCGGGTTTGAATTTAGAGTGTTCATTAATACGATATTATGCCATATGCTCCCGCACACTGTCTCCGTCTAATGCAGCCGCCAATTTGCTGAGCAGCCCTAATTAGTAATGGTATAATGAGAGTATTCAGAGGGTAATGTGGTAGGCGGGGATGAGGGAGGAGATTGCTCCTGGCCAGTTGGGGGAGGGTCGGGATCTGGTTGCTGAGGACCAGGGGACAGGTGTGAGGGGCCCACAAGAGGGGTCATCTTGTCCAGGACTGACTGAAGCCCAGGAGTCTAGAAACTTCCTCTCCTTGTCCACATTCCTCAGGGAACAACACTGCCAGGTGTGGTTGGGTAGTAGCAAGAGAGTGCCAGGTGGAAAAGAAGGGGAGAAGCCCTGGGTGAAGAAGGTGACTGTGGTCCTTTGTTCTCTAACCAGAGGTGGACTGTGTGGTGGTGGTGGTGGTGGTGGTGGTGGTGGTGGTAGTGGTAGTGGTGTGTGTGGTGGTTATGGTAGGGAGTGTGTGTATGTGTGTATGTGTAGTGTGTGATGGTGGTGTGTATGTGTGGTGTGTGGTGGTTATGGTAGTATGTGTGTGCATGTGCATATGTGTGCTATGTCTATACGTGCATGTATGGTGTGTGATGGTGGTGTGTATCTGTGGCGTATGTGAAGGGTTATGGTAGGGTGTGTATGTGTATATATGTGGTGTGCGTGTGTGTGTGTGTGTGTGTGTGTGTGTGTGTTGGAGACATGCAAGCCCCTGAGTCCTGGCCACTCCACCTGCTAGGCACCTTGTTGTCCCCTCAGAATGACCTTCATAAGTAATGTGACCCATATTATTTCCAGGAAGGGAAACTGAGGCTTCAGAGGTTCAAATGTCACTGGACTATCGAGGGAACGGAGAGCTGGCGGCCTGGATGCTCAGACTCCAGAACCGAGAGCCCTTTGGTAAGTGCGGCCCTAGGGAGGGATCAAAATGGAGGGATAAAAGGTGTCCAGTGGAGAATTGGTACCTCCCTGGCTCTCCTCCTCCTGAGGGCCCTATCTGTCCTCTCCTTCCTTTCTCAGACTGCGGTCTCCCGGCTCAGTCCCTGGGGTGACAACTCACAATGGTCCTACTTTGAAGCCACTACATTGAACCAGGACCGGCTCACACCTGTGCCGGTGCATCTCTGGCAGGCACAGCTGGACCCTCTGGGCCACAGTCAAGTCTGGCCCTGGCTGTAGATGAACCCGGGAAAGGGTGGGGGTCCCAGGGAACATCAAGTAGTTGGGCCTCATCCCTTCTGGGCCAGCCAAGGTCAGCAGGTGGCTGAGGGTACCAGGAGCCTTCTCTTTGAGGTCCAATTGCTAGTGCCTTCTCAGCCCCCCCTCAGGCACGGCTGGGCAGCGCTCCCTCCCCGGGCGATCACAGCTCTCCCGCCAACCCACACTCAGGAGATGAAATATTCATCGCGTACATATTGGCTCCTCCAGCAGCTTTTAGGGAAAGTAAATGAGACCAGCTCCAGGAAGGAAATGAGTGTGAGCTGAGGAGGCAGGTGGGGGCAGAGGACAAAGATGGGCAGTGACTCCCAGCGCAGCCTTCCTTGGACCCAGTTCCTGGATGTCAGCTGCCCCTTCAATTCCTAGTTATCAACCACCTTTACCTCCCTAACAACTTGGGACCTGCACCGTCTGGAAGAAGAAGAGTTGGCAGTTCACTCTCCACTGCCCAGACAGAGCCACAAGGTCCGTATCCATCCAATCAACAGCCACTCTGAGCCAGTGCTATCCCAGAGGTCTGACACAGGGGCAAGTAGGCACTGGTGCCCCCCCCTTTATGGAAGACATAGGCAAGAAATAGGCCAAAGGTATAGTAGGCCACGTGAGGTGATGTGTGCAGGACACAAAATACCTACTTCAGCTTTGGCGGGTAAGGAAGGCCTCTGAGAAGGTGACACTGGCACTGGATGTTGAGGCTAAAGAGACACTGAGGGTAACAAGAAAGCAAACGGAAGGGTCCAGAATGGGGGGTGATGGTGGCGCAGCCGCAGGAGGCTGAGGCAGGAGCCTGACAAATTGCAGGCCAACTTGGACCACATTAGCAAGTTTAAGGTTAACCTGAGCAACTTGATATAACCCTATCTCAAAATAATAAAAAAAAAAACCTTTTTGAAGGTCTAGGAGTGTAGATATTTACTTAGCATGTAAGAAGCCTTGGGTTAAATCCCCAGTACTGGGGGTGGGAAGAGATGAGAATGAGCTTGGAGCCTTGAAAGGACAGTCTGAGAGAAGGCCAGTATGCCTTTGATTCAGGGATACTGAATTGAAAGCACCTCAAGAGCTCAATCCCACAAGGCTATGCAGGCCACTGAGGGCTTGGGGTTTGTTCTAAGGGCAAAGGAAAGAATTGGGACACAGAGAGTACTGGGTTTGGAGCTGAGGACGTGGTTGAGACCTAAGGTCACTCAACCTCTTAGCTTTACCTTCCTCATCCTGTGAGCCAAGGCCAAGAAAGTCCAACCTAGCATCACTCCTCCATGTTGATAGTGAAGCATCCCTACCCACAGAGGTCCTCGTGTATGGACAACACCCAGTCACAGGACCCCAGAACCTTGGCATAGAGGAGGATCTTTGAGGGCTGTCACTCAATGAATGTTTATTTAACATCTGACCAGGACTATAATCTATGATGTGACCAAGACAGACTCAGATGCGGACTTGGACGGAGCTGCACCAGACCACATAGTGCTGCCTCCAGCCAGCGTGCTCCTGAGGGTGCAGATAGTGGGTTTCCCTTCCCTCCTCCAGCTGTCAGGCTTTCCCACCCAGCACCTGATTGGAAGAACAGGCAAATCCCTGTCCAGTGGCCTTACTCAGAGAGAGGAGGTGTTCTTCTGAGTGGTTGGGAAACACTGGAAGGGCTGTGATGGGCCTGGAAGGACAGAAGGGATTTCATTGAGCAGCATGATGGGAACCCAGCGGAAGAAAGAGAAGAGACTTGGAGGCGGGTATGCTATAGGGGGCAGGTCTGTGAGAGGACAAAGGGTGGGGTGGCTGATGACCTGGAACCATCTGAGTGTGGGTTCTTGGGAATGGATGTTAGGAAGATTGGGTAGTTCTGGGCTATGTCAGAGGAGAGAGACTGAAGCTGCAGTGGTCCAGGTAAATGTCATGGAAGACTCCATCAGAGCAGGGCAGAAAAGAAAGGAGCTGTAGGAAAGGAAGTAAGAGTCACAGAAGAGGCCTCAGAGGTGCTCTGATGGAGCGTGGGGAGACAGGAAGGGTGGAGACAGAGCTTTCAGAAGATAGGAGATTTAACATCCTTTATCGATTCCATGAACATTTCCTGAGCACCTGCAGAGGGTCAGACCCCGTGCCATTCAGGCAGGAAATTGAGTAAAATTGTGCAAAACTCTAAGGCTGTCGATTTCGTCTTTTGTTGGGTTGGGGGATGGGGAAGTGGGAGCGAAGGGCCATTGGGCAGCCAGTTCCCATCTCAGAGCCTCAAGTTTGCTCTCTGTAAAATGGTGACATCTCAAAAAGCAGTCGCCTTTTCCCAACTAGCTGCTAAGGCCAGGAGACACACGGGAGTGTGACAAGTTCAACAGCCCCAGTAGCATCAGCTAATTCTCGCAGAGTCCTTCCCTGCCTGAGGGCAGCTAGTCCTTCCAGAGGCTCTGTGAACAGAGATGGTAGTGAATGTGATCCTGATGAAGAGACCATTCTCAGAGTCGAAATAGAGCCCAGGCAACTGGACTCCCGCCTTCTCTCATGTCCTCTTCTCCTATGGCCACCTGGACCTGGAAGCCATTTGCCCTGCCGTCCAGTCTCCTACTGACAGCCTCCCTTCCTACTGCATCCTAAGGACCGAAGAGCTCACGGTGCCTTGCTGGGGGTGGGAACAAATGAAAGCAATGGTGGGCAGAGGTAAAGATGAGGAGGGGGGTAGCCCAAGAGCATCTTTGTGCCACTAGAGAAAAATGAGGTGGGCCCTCGTCTGTGCACCAGGGGTTGGGGACCCAGCCTGGGACCTCTCCACACCCTCTCGCCAGTTTTCCAGGAAGTTTGGAGGCTCCCCCTGCTCTCCCCTACCCACCAGGGTGAAGGTTTGTGGGCAATGTTCTCCCGCAGAACTCGGCATGAAATAAATTCCATTCTTACTCTGCAAATGACACTGCACATAAATATTCAGTAAATTAGCAGCACGCTTTTATAGATTTATCAGTCATTGCAGGCACAAAATGACAGGCAATGTTGTAGCTGAAATATTAATGCTGACAAATTAATGATTTCTGAGTAAATGATGTCATTTTTGCACCGTTTCATTAAAATTTACTCACTTCTGCTTCATTTCTGGACCTAAAAAAAATTAAAATCATTTCTTTTTCTCTTTCTTCTTTCTTTTTAGTTGGGATCAGTTCCCGAACCTGAGAGAGACATAAATATTCCCTCAGCAGCACCCCAGAAACAGATGCGGGGACGGGGCAGGTTAGTGTTCCCTTCTCCAGGGTCTGGGGAGGGTCTGGGAAGAGACAGCCCCAGCCTCCATTCTCCACCCCAGCCCGGGCCCTGGACCTGGGCCATCAGTCTAGCTGGTCT
The DNA here is from genome assembly GCA_009823505.1 of Rhizomys pruinosus. Lineage (NCBI taxonomy): Eukaryota > Metazoa > Chordata > Mammalia > Rodentia > Spalacidae > Rhizomys > Rhizomys pruinosus. The sequence goes on from VZQC01004974.1 coordinate 3,783,639, forward strand.
ACCAGGAACAGGTAAAGGTGGTTTCTTCGGGTCAAACCTGGAGTGAAGACGGGGTCCCAAGCAGACATGGGGTTAGATTGGGGGTGTGGAGGGTACATGGGCCTCCATCGCTCTCACCATACATGCCTCCGCGGATGCAACAAATTTAAGGAATAATCAGTTGCTCAACTTCATAGAAGGAAGAAAGTAACACACCAATTATGTGAATATGCCCAGCCACCCTGTTTACCTGGATTCCAGTTCAGATCTCGACTGACCTAGGTTCAGCCGCAGTGTGGCCTTGGGCAGCTACACTGTCTCTCCGACCCTCCACCCTCCCCTTCTCTTTCTATCTCATTTCCCAAGGTTCTTGTGAGGATTGAGAAGGTTGTAAAAGGCCCCAGCTTAGGCCGAGCTCCCCAGTTACGCTTCAGAGGTCTGCTGTCCCGGGTGGGGGCGGGGGGGGCACCCAGAAGCGCTGCGGGGGAAAGGTGCAGAGCCAAAGTGACCTGGCCCGGGCCTGCGGGGTGGGGGCACCCAGAGCTCGCCGCCGTGCCACCGCCTGTCTCGGTTTGGTGAAGAAGGCCAACTGCAAACAATCTCGCCCGCCCGGATCCGGCGCCGCGGGAACCGAGGGCGGCGAGGCGGTGAGGCTCCGCAGCCGACACAAAAGAGATGCGAGGGCGGTGTGCGCTCGGGAGCCTGGCCGAGCTGTATCGGGCAATCTCCGGGCTAATTCGTGTCAGGGCCGGTCTCTGGTCTCCTATCTGCTGCCCAGCTCCCCAGCCGCTGATAAAATTGAAGTGGAAATGAAGTTGGATGCTCCAGAGCATCCGCGCACCGTGATGGGGTGGGGGTGGGGCTCCGCCCGCCCGAGGCAGCTGCGCCCGCCGCCTTCGCCCTTGGCTCTGCCCTTGGCCAGGCCGGAGGGATGAAGCACAGCAAGGCAGGGAGGGCAGATAGCCCTACACAGGCCCTTGGCCAGCGGGTACCTCCTGTGCTGTCCAGGTACCGGTTAACATTTACCCAGCGATGGCAGTGGGCTGGAGATGGAGGAGGCTGGCAATCTGGGCACCGGTATAACACGCTTATTGAGACCTTATGTGCCAGGCTTGGTGCCAGTGGGTTATCATCTCATTTAACTCTTCTTCTAACAGGTGATGGGTTGAATTATTGTCCCCATTTTTACAGGTGCAGAAACAGAGATGCCCGAAGTCTCACCCAGCATAGAGAACTGATCCGTGCCCTAGGTGACACCCAGGTCCACTGAAAAATGACAAATCTGTGTGCCTGTGCTGCCTGTCTCCTGAGCAGTGTCTCTGTGAGAGGTTGATATTACCCCAGGTGGGAAGCCTGGGCCGAGAAGGAGTGGAAGGCTCCAAAGCTGAGACTCAGGGATGCAGGAGGGGCTGGTCCAAGGACTTGCCTTTTTGATCTCCCAAATCTGTCCCCTACCTACCTCACCCATCACTGCCTGCTTGCTCTCCACAATCACCTGGCTGCCAGCTATGGGCTCTCACTCTTCCAAGCCGGTCTCTTCTTTGTGCCCAAAGCCTTCAGACAGTGTCTTTTGTCAGCTTGGAATGTTATCCTGGGCAACTTTTCCACCTCTCACGTCTCATGCTCTTTTCCATAAGCCTTTTAATGAGGTTGATATACCAAAACATATAGAGTGTTTTCTTTCAGTTAGAGAGGAAGAGCAGCTCAGTATGAACACTTATTAGGTCACGAGGGAAGTGTTAAAAATATTCCAGGGAATTACCAATCTACAGAATGTGTGTTCCAATCACAAAGCAATACAATTAGAATCAACCATAGAAATAGATCTCAGAAAAGTGTTCATTGCTTTGTTGGAGAACTAAGGAAAGCCTCACATGTTCTGAACTGGAGAAGACGTCTGCACTATCTGTTGGTTAAAAGAAAACCAACAGAAATTATTGAACATTTAGAGATGAATTATAATGAATGTGCTTAATATTGAAACTGGTGGGATGTGGTTAAAGCAGTGCTTAAAGGGAAATTTATAAACCTGAGCCAGTAACATCATCCTTAAAACTGGTCTGCAAGCCGGGCATGGTGGTTCATGCCTTTGATCCCAGCACTCGGGAGGCCAAGGCAGGTGGACCTCTCTGAATTCAAGGCCAGGCTGGTCTATGTAGTGAGCTCCAGGCCAGCTGGGACTAAAGGGAGACCTGTCTCAAAAAGACAAAAAAAAAAGGTCACCAAATGTTTATATCTTTTTGGCTTCTGTGTTAAATTAGAGTAGATTTCCTCTTTTACTTTTCTTTCAAAGCACTTGTATATACACATATTCACATGCATATATATCCTGGGTATACTTCTTTATGGGACTGGGGATAGAACTCAGAACTCAGGTCCTTGAGCATGCTAGGCAAGTGCTCTACTGAGCAACATCCCTAGTCCCCGAGTGTACTTCTTAGTGTCTGCCCCATACATACTCCATAAGGACAGGAACTAGTAGCTGTTTTGCTTATCTTTGTATTTCCAGCATTTAACCAGGGCTTGGCACACAATAGGTCTCAATAACTAGCTGTTGAGGCAATACATTATTAATGAATTCACATCCATTCTTCTTTCAAAATGGATTTGAGAGGGTCTGTGATACATATATAGCATGCCAGAAAAAGTAGAACGCAGGAGGTTGGAGAGATCACTCAGTGGTTAAGAGTGCAAACTTCTCTTGCAAGAAACTGGAGTTTGATTTCTAACACCCACAACCATCTGTGGCTACAGCTCCAGGGAGATCCCAGGCCCCTGGCTTCGAAGGACACCAGCATTCACATGCACATGCCCACAAACACCACACACACACACACACACACACACACACACACACACTCACATGCACAAACATAAATTTTTTTTAGTACGACTTGGCAGAGAGATAAGAAACTCGAAGAAGATGCAGAGTCAGTACTGAGTGGCAGTGAGGGATGGGGTCGCACCTTGGTGGATTTGGGGCTTGGATACCTTGTATTTCTCAGGGCTAGACTAAGGAACAGGAGGCAGGAAAAGGGATGACGGCCTGGGTAAAGAGTCAGACTAAAGAGATAGAGTTGGTACCCTGCGGATCTTGGAGAGGGGATGTCTGAGTCTGGACCTTGGGAGTAGAGAATAGGGCTTTCGTGACAGCTAGGAAACAGCAAGAGCATTTGTTCATTCACTCATTCATTCACTCACTCACTTCACAAGCCTAATAAATTGTAGATTTAAGATCTGTAGAGCTGGAGCCAGAATGAGCCTGTGGCCGTGGGGGCCTGAGCGCCTAGTGATGAAGTCCGGTTGCTGATTTGGGCAGCTGGATGGGACCCTCTGAGAATAGCAAAAGGCTAGAGTCTGGGTGCAGGAAAAAAGCCAGGCTTTACAGCCTTAACTGTCCACACATCTACCTTTCTAGTCCTCGGTTTGTCTACAATTGCTGAGTCCCATTCCCTCTCTTACCCCTGTGCTGGGAATGGAGTCCACTGAGCCACACCTCCAGCCCCCCCCCCCGCTCCTTCTTGAAAGGACATTTGATATTATTCCTCTCACTAAATAATTTATTTATTCTTATTTTTCATATGTGTAAATGTTATGCCTGCATGTATGTAAATGTACCCATGTCACTCAGTGCCCACGGAGGTCAGAAGAGGGTGTTGGATCCTCTGGAACTGGAGTTATAGATGGTTCTTAGCCACCATGTGGGTGCTGGGATATTGAACCTGGGTCCTCTGGAAGAGCATCCAGTGCTCTTAACTTCTGAACCATCTCTCCAGCCCTTCTTCTTGCTAAATGAAACAGCTTGGCTGAACCATTTGTGACTCTTTCTAAATCTATTTTAAAAGAATTATTTTCAGCCGGGCATAGTGGTGCATGCCTTTAATCCCAGCACTCAGGTGGTAGAGGCAGGTGGATCCCTGTGAGCTCAAGGTTAGCCTGGTCTACATAGTGAGTTCCAGGATAGCTGGGGATATAGGGAGACCATGTCTCAAAAAGACAAAAAAAAAATTATTTTCTGCAAAAATTGAAAGAAAACCAAAAGTGCCAATCAATACATGGGCCAATGAACTAAGCAGGCAGTTCTCAAATGGATAAATACAAATGACCAATAAATATATATATTTTAAATATTCAACATCCTTACCTTTCAGGAAAAGGCAAATTAATACCATTTTGATATTCCTTCTCACCCCAGTCAGAACAGTAATCATCAAGAAAACAAAAGACTACAAATGCGGGTGAGGATTCAGGAGAAAGAGGAAGCCTGTCCACTACTGGTGCAGTGGAAGCTGGTGCAGACACTGTGGCCATCAGTACGACAGTTTCTCAAAAGACTAACATTAGACCTACTGTGTGACCCAGCTATGCTTTTGACCATATACGCCGAGGACTATAGAATCCTATACAGATACTGGCTCATCCAAGTTCACTTCCGCCCTATTCACAATAGCAAGGAAATGGTACTGGTCCAGATGTCAATCAACAGATGCGGGAATAAAGAAGATATGCTGCATATTCACAATGGAATTTTATTCTGCCATAAGGAAAGATGAAAGTTTAAAGCTTTCAGGAAAATGGATAGATCTTGGAGTTACATTAAATGAGACATCCCAGACTGAGCAAGACAAATACCGCCACGTTCTCTCTGATGTGGATCTAATGTCTAACTTATATACATGGAGCGAGTTAGGTATAGGTCATGAAACTAGGAAAGAGATGCTGACAGAGGGAGAAAGAGGTCCTAAGGAAGGGGGGGGAGGGTAACACTGTACAGGTGACAACTGGAGGGAAGGATTCAAGTGGGGGGAGAGGGAAAGGGAAGGGAGGAGATCAACTTCAGGGGCTAGAGAGATGGCCTAGCGGTTAAGAGCACCGACTGCTCTTACAGAGGACCCGGGTTCAATCCCCAGCACCCACATGGCAGCTGAGAACCGTCTGTAACTCCAATTCCAGGAGAACTTCAGTTCCAGGGGAATCTGACACCCTCTTCTGACCTCCGCGGCATTGCATGACACGGGTGCACAGACCTGCATGCAGACAGTACATTCATACATATAAATAAATGATTTTAAAAAAGCTGTTACTTCATACATTAATTTTAAAAACTAAAAATTACCATTTTATTTTTTTTAATTTTTATTTTTATTTATTTCTGTATGTGTATGAATGTACTGTCTGCATGCAAATCTGTGCACCTGTGTTGTGCAATGCCACGGAGGTCAGAAGAGGGTGTCGGACTCCCCTGGAACTGGACTTCTCCTGGAATTGGAGTCTCAGACGGTTCTCGGCCGCCATATGGGCGCTGGGGATCGAACCCGGGTCCTCTGCAAGAGCGGTGGGCACTCTTAACCACTAGGCCATCTCTTCAGCCCCAAAATTACCATTTTAAAAAAAGTTTTTATGCCAGGCGTGGTGGCTCACGCCTTTAATCCTAGCACTTGGGAGGCAGAGGCAGGTGGATCTTTGTGAGTTCAAGGCCTGCCTGGTCTACAGAGTGAGCTCCAGGCCAGCTGGGGATACAGGGAGACCCTGTTTCAAAAATACAAAAAAATAGTTTAAAAAAAGTTTTTATATGCATCAGTGTTTTCCCTGCATGTGCGTAAGTGCACCCATGCATGCAATGCCCACAGAGGCCAATAGAGGGCGTCAGACCCCCTAGAACTGTAGTTATGGACAGTAGTTAGCTGCCATGTGGGTGCTCACAAGTGAGCTCTTGTCTTCTGAAAGAGCAGCCAGTGTTTTTCACTGCTGAGCCATTTCTCCAGCACTCTAAAAATTACATGAAAAAGCCTCTACCTGAAGCTAGAAAACTGTTATGAGACCTGCCTCTGACACTAGAAGTTGTGAAACCCTGGACAGTTGCTTCTCCTCTCTGAATACTTCTGTTTCCAACTTGGTTGTTGTTGTTGTGGTGGTGGTGGTGGTGGTTTTGAGACAAGATCTAACTATGTAGTTCCAGCTAGCCTGGAACCCACTATGTAAACCAGCCTGGCCTCAAACTCAGAGATCTGCCCACCTTTGCATTCATAATCCTGCATTGGCCCCTGAGTGCTGGAATTACAGAGGTGTGCCACCATATTGGGCTTCTGTTGCCAACCTTTTTCCTTTCTATATTATTTAAATTGTGTGTGTGTGTGTGTGTGTGTGTGTGTGTGTGTTTTACAGGGTTTGTATGCCATAGAACACATGTGGAGGACAATGGATAACTTTGTGGAGTCAGTTCTTTCCTTCTGCTTTTACATGGGTTCTGAGGGGTTAAACTCAGGTTTCCAAGCTTATGTGGCAAGCACCTTTACCTACTGAGCCATTTCTCTAGCCCCAGTTTCTAACTCTTAATAATAGGTATAAAAATAGTAGTATCAGGGCTGGAGAGATGGCTCAGTGGTTAAGAGCGCCAACTGCTCTTATAGAGATTCCCAGCACCCACAGGGCAGCTAAGAACCATCTTTAAGCCCAGCATGGTGGCGCACACCTTTAATCCTAGTACTCTGAAGGCAGAGGCAGGCAGATCTCTGTGAGTTCAAGGCCAGCCTGATCTACAAAGTGAGTTCAAGGCCAGCCGAGGCTATCGGAAGACCCTGTCTCACAAAAAAAAAAAAAAGAAGAAGAAAAAGAAAAAGTAATATCATGCCAGGGGTTAGTGGCACATGCCTTTAATCCCAGCAGTAGGGAGGCAGAAGTACCTGGGGTTACAGAGAGGCCCTGTCTCAAAAAGACAAAAAACAAAACAAAACAGTAATATCTGCCTCACAATGCTCATAGTGTACATAAGCTAATAACAATGATATTGTAGGTTGGTTTGTGTGTGTGTGTGTGTGTGTGTGTGTGTGTGTATACGTTTAAAGATCTGTGAATTATAAAGCTACTAACATCAAATTTTGGTATTAGCAATCCCCTTTTTACCCCTCCTCCTTATGTCCGTCCCTTGAGATTCTCTAGTTGGATGTGGTGGTTCACAGCATTAAATACGGCACTCAGGAGGCAGAGGCAGAGGCAGGTGAATGTCTATGAGTCTAAAGCCAGCCTAGTCTATAATATGAGTTCCAGGCCAGCCAGGGATACACAATGAGGCCCTGTCTCAAAAAAAAAAAAAAAAAAAAGAGTTGCCAATCCCGCTTGAGATCCTCTATGGGATCCCTGAGGAACTGCGCACACTCCCTACCCACTTGCTGGGTCTAAATGATTTTTCCCACTCGTGTTCCCCAGCTGCACCATGCGTAGAGATCCATGGGGACCTTTCACCATCTGCTCTATAGAATTCCTTATGCTCCTTCTAAACCAGGAGTCCCAGGAGGAACCTTGACGTCTTGGTCTCGGATCCACAGGGTCGAGCACACTGCTCAACACTGGGCAGGAGCTCAAAACCTGTCTGCTGGATGAAAGACGTGAACCCTTTGTTGATTTATCGAACCAGTATTTTTCAGGATGATCTTTTAAATTTTATAAATTACAGGAACAACATTATATACTACTTAAAAAGATTTGCTTTTATGTTATGTGTATGTGGGAGTCCCTGTGTATATGTACGTCTACCACATGTGCGCCTAGTCCCTGAAACTGGATTTTCAGGCAGTTACTAGCTGTCTAGTGTGGGTATTGGGAACTGAACCTTAGTCCTCTGGAAAGGCAGCAAATGCTCTTAACTGCTAAGATATCTCTCCAATCCGAAATACTATTTTGAGAAGAGAAACAAATTACTTAGATTCCTACCACTGGAAGTCAATATTTGCTTTCATTTTTTGTTATCCTTTTCCAGTCTTTTATTTTAACCTGAGGAGTTTAAATTGCAAACAGGTGTGAGTGGGTTTAATGTTTTTCTTCATTAAGTGTTGTCACAAACATTTGGATACTTTTCACATTTTTATAATGCTATTTTAATGGCAAACAGTAGGTATATCAAAACATTTATCTTTTTTTCCAATTACTCCCCTTGGAACTCTTTGCCAAGAAAGTTATTATATAATTAAGAGATATATTATATAGTAGATACATATATATAACTCAGAGGAAATCTCAAAACATTCCAGAGGAACTACCCTAGACAGGACATGTACTGTTTTTGTTTTTGTCTGGTTTGAGTTTGGCTTTTTGAGACAGGGTCTCACTCTGCAGCCCTGGCTGGTGCTGGTCTGGAACTCACCTGCCTCTGCCTCCCATGTGCTGAGAATAACGTCATGCCTCAGTACATCCAGCCTCATTGGTTGTTTTTGTAGGACAACAGTCTCACCCTGTAGCTCAGGTTGGCCTCAGGACCTTCTTTACTCTTCTCTTTAAGTGCTAGGATTTCAGGTGTGTACCACCCACGTCCAGCCTTAGTCAGAATGTGTTCTCAGATCACAGTGCAATAAAATTAGAGATAAAAATAAAATAATAAAATTAGAAATCAACCTCAGAAAAGGAACTGAAAAGCTCTCCATAGTTTAAAGCTGAAAACCAAATTTCTAAATAACAGAGCTAAAGAGTAAAAATTCGTTTTTTTAATTTTCAGTGAAAAATTAATTAAACATTTAGAATTATGTGAAAGGGTTAATGACCCGGTTATACCATTCAGGTATATATCAAAAGGACTAGAAGTCAACACGCCACCGAGATACTTGCACATGCGTATTTATAGCTGTTCTATGCATAACAGCTAGAAAAGAGAACCAGCTTAGATGCCCATCAACAGATAAATGGGCAAAGAAAATGTGGTACCCATGAATGATGGAATTTAATGCAGCTGTAAAGAAAAATGAAATTGTAGTTTCAGAAAAATGGAGGCAAACAAAAAAAAATCATTGTTAAGTGAAATAAACCACACTCAGAAAGACAAATACTGCATGTTTTCTCTCATACGTGAAATTTAGATTTCAGTTTGTGTCTGTATGTGTGTATGTGTGCATATCTGTATATGTGTGTATTATATTTACAGGTCACGAAGCTAGAAAAGGGACCTCGAGAGTTGAGAAAAGGGTGGCAAGGGAGATGAGAAATTGAGAAGACAGTGGCGACAGTAACTGGAGAGCAGAAGAAGAATTATGTAGGGGAAGAAAGGATCCAGCTGGTGGTGATGGTGGTGTTGAGGGATGAATGAGAACAGAGGGTGACACACATATGAAGATGTCATAACGACATCCATTATTTTGTATGCTAACCTAAATAATAATAACAACAAAACAAGTGTCTATTGGAGTTGAGCGTGTGAACTATGGGAGGAGAGCCAAGGTCTTCACTGCTGTAGTAGGAAGTAGCAGATAAGCATGGAAATTAATTTATGTGGTGATGAGTTAGAGTTGGAGATACAGGTCTGAGCTTGTATATCATTTAGTGTACAGATGTTTACATAAGGAATTGTGTGGAGACGTGTGCGTGGATGGTTAGAAGTGGTGGGCTCAAGTAAGAATGACCGCCTCTAGCACTTAATCTCAGTTTCTAATAACAACCCCCCCCCCGATAAAGAACCAGGGTACTTGGAGAAGTGTTTGATTTGAGTACTGAGGCAGGAAATACACAAGGTGAGCCTGGAGTATCTTGTAATGTCAAAAATTACAAGTGCTCAGATACGAAGGGAGTTAATCAAAGTATATCTAAGACTTCAGAGCCAACCGATGGAGCTCCAAGTTTCCGAAGTTGGAACCATTTAAGTAACGACCTGAGCTCAGCGATGTCATCTTTCAGCCCCACTATCTTCGCTCATTATTATTTAAGATACTAAATAGTTTCTGGAGGTAGTTTATAAGGCAGCTATAGTTAATGCTGTGTAAAATACTCAAGCCATTGGAGCTATTTGCTGACAGAAAGGGAGCTGGCTGACAGGTGTGGATAATCCTTGAAGCCCTGTGACTTTGCCCAAAGCTTTATCATGAAGACATTCACCAAATCCAGTGTCCACCCTCATAACAGAGCAGTGGTTCAGTGCATGGCAGCCTCACCGGGCACTGCATTTCCAAGGCCTTTCTGCACATAGTGAAGCTGTGAGAATATGTTCTTGCTAATGGAATCTGAACAGATGTGAGAAACCCCCCTTCTGAGCTACGATCTGAAAAGCAGCGGGATTGCTTTCTTTCCTCTCCCTCCCCACAGCCTGAACTCCAATGTGTCACTATGTGGATTTCAACAAGGAATGATTGAACCTTCAGATAGAAGGAACCCAAGTCCCCTAATGGCTCCATGGTGTAGAGCTTACCTCTAAAAGTTATGAACCTTAAATATAAGCTTTCCTCTTTAAGTCACATGAATGCTAAAACTCCTGTTGGAATTTTTCAATCCTAATTCACACTGGCACAGATTAATACATCAATAAAACAGGAGCCCAGGAACACATTCACATCTATATAGGGGAACGTGGCCTATGTTAGCAACGGCACTGCTAATCACTCAGGGAAAAAATACTACTTAATAAGAGCTGTGACACATCAGTCACAAAAATAAAATGTAGGTGTTTTAGTGACTTAAACATGAAAAACAATTAGAAAAATATTAGAAAATATTTTTTCATAGCCTAGAATAATGATTTCTTTTACAAAACAAAGACACAGTAAGAACTTATAAAATAAAAATAGATTTGTTTAGGGACTGGAAAGATGGCCTAGCAGTTAAGAGCACTGACTGCTCTTGCAGAGGACCTGGGTTCAATTCCCAGCACCCACATGATGGCTAAGAACTGTCTTTAACTCCAGTTCCAGGGGAATTCGACCCCCTCTTCTGACCTCCATGGCATTGCACAACATGGGTGCACAAACCTACATGCAGACAGTACATTCACACACATACAAAAATAAATAAAATTTCAAAAAAAATTAAAAACACATAAAAATAATAAATAAATAGATTTATTTAATGTTACTAAAATTAAATCTTATCCAAGGCAAATATACCCTAAGCAAGATGAAAAGGTGAGCTATTTACTAGGAGATATTTGCAAGGTATAATGGACCTATTGCAATATATAAAGAATTTCTATAATCTGTAGGAAAAAGACAAACATGACAAAAATCAATATGAAAAGACAATCTTTAGAACAGGATGTTCAAATGACCACTAAACCCATGAACTAGCTTAGGCAGAGTTAAGTGAAGCAGTGTGAAATGTTGGTAAGAATGGAGGGAAAACACACCATTAAACCAGGCTGGAAGAAGTGTGAACATTGCCACTGAGAAGAGCAAATGAGCTGCATCTAATATTTACAAATGTAAATCCTGTGATTTATTCAGAAAATTCCATTTCCAGGTATCTTTCCTAGAGGATTTTGACCTATGTAAACAAGGAATGCACATTGCACTGCTGCTTACAAATAGCCAAATACTGGAAACCACCTAAGCACTTTTCCCATCTGCAAGGGAAAGAATTAATGACAGATGGTATGCTGGTATGACAAGATATGACAGCAGTTTAAGAGGGATAGACTAGACCTACAATATAGCCATACAAATAGGTTTTTATTTTCTACTGCCGGGGATCCGACTCAGAACCCTGGGAATGCTAGGCAGATGCTCTACCACTGAACGACATCCCAGCTCTAACATGGATGGCTTTTAATTGTGTAACAGTGGGCAAGAAACAAGATCCAGAACAATATGAAGAGTCCATCACAGCCTGACATGGGAGCAGATTCCTGCAAATCCCAGCATGCAGGAGGCTGAGGCAGGAGTATTGAGAGTTCGAGGCCAACCTGGGCTACATAAGCAAGACCCTGTGTTAAAAATAATTTCCCCCCACCCCCACCAGGCCTGGTTATGCATGCCTTTAATCCCAGCACCCAGGAAGCAGAGGCGCACAAATCTCTGTAAATTCAAGGCCAGCCTGATCTACATAGTGAGTTCCAGGCCAGTTAGGGCTATAAGAAGACCCTGTTTCAAAAAGACCAACACCCCCTCCTAAAAAAAACCCCTGGGATTGTCAGTATAATTTCCCCAAAATAAAACAGTAAGCAAATGTGAATACACACACACACACACACACACACACACACACACACACACACGTATATACAGGGTCTCACCATGTGACTTATGCTGGCCTCCTGCCTCAGCCTCTTGAGTGCTGGGAATACAAGCATATGCCAGCATGTCCTGCTAAAATATTAACTTTAATAAGTGTATCAGCCTGTCCTGATTGGACAGTAAAGAGACAGAAACCACACAGGAAAACCACACACACACACACACACACACACACACACACAGATTAACTAAGGGCTGGAAGTGTTGCTCAGTGGTACAGTGCTTGCAAAAAGGAAGGATGAGAGGGAAGAGAAGAAAAGGAGGGAGGGAGGGAGGAAGGAAAGAAACTGGGACACAGTCACTACCTCCAGGGTTAAGAACACTTGGAAGAGGCCCCAGCTGGAAGGACTCAGACCTTAGAGGGATGTGGCTGTATGCTACAGAAAAGTTCATGAGGTTCTTCAAGCCAGAACCATGCAGAGCTGGTGAGCAGCCCCCAAGGGAGCCAGTGTAAGTTGCCTCAATGGGGAGCAGCAGGGGTCTCCCACAGGCTCCACACTGGCTCCAGAGCACAGCAGTGAATTTTAGCGCCCTCTGCCATCAAAGCCTAGTGTTATGGTGGCTGGTAAAGGGGAAGTGCCTGCAGGGTGAGTCACAAGGTGACAAACAGGGCACAGTTGGTGCATTTGGAGCAAAAGGCAGCAAACTGATGATGTTACACTGACATTGGATAGCAGGGATATAAGTGGTGGGTATATTTTATCTATTAATTTTGTTGTATGTGTATGAATGTATTGTCTGCATGTGTGTCAGTGCACACATGGCACCCTCGGAGGTCAGAAGAAGGCATCGAATCCCCTGAAACTGGAGTTACAGACAGTTGTTAGCTGCTATGTGGGTGGTGGGAATCAAACCGAGGTCCTCTGCAAGAGCAGCCAGTGCTCTTAATTACTGAGCCATCTCTCCAGCCCCTGGGTATATTATTCTTTATGGTTTAAAGATCTCAAAATAAAAATGCTAAATAATTACAAGATATAGAATTGGGGGGGATCTTTTTGAGACAGGGTCTCCCTGTAGCTCTAGCTGTCCTGGAACTCACTATGTAGACCAGGCTGGCCTTGAATTCACAGAGATCTGAATACCCCTGCCTCCCAAGTGCTGGGATTAAAGGCATGTGCCACCATGCTTGGCAGATCAGAGCCTTTGAAAACAAAAATTTGCCGGACGTGGTGGCACACGCCTTTAATCCTAGCACTCGGGAGGCAGAGGCATGCGGATCTTTGTGAGTTCGAGGCAGCCTGGTCTACAGAGTGAGTGCCAGGACAGCCTGAGGCGCCAGGAGACCTGGTCTAAAAAGACAAAAAAAAAAAAAAAAAAAAGCAAAAATTTTAAATCCCTCTTTCAGCCAGGTATGATGGTGTACACTTTTGATCTCTGTGAGACTGAGGCCAGCCTGGTCTACATAGCAAGTTCCAGGCCATTTAGGGCTACAGAGAGATCCTGTTTCAAAAAAAAAAAAAATGCTGGGGCTGGAGAGTTGGCCTAGCGGTGGGCTGGAGAGTTGGCCTAGCGGTTAAGAGCACTGACTGCTCTTGCAGAGGACCCAGGTTCGATCCCCAGCATCCACATGGCGGCTGAAAAACTGTCTTTGGCTCCAGTTCCAGGGGAATCCGACACCCTCTTCTGACCTCCGCGGCATTGCATGACACAGGTGTACAAACCTGCATGCAGACAGTACATTCATACATGTACAAAAATAAATTTAAAAGAAAATGCTTCTTTTAAGAAGACAAAGTCAGTTAAATACAAGGAAAAAATGTAAATGTAAATGGGTAAAATCTCTTTATTAAAAGACAAAGGATTAAATCAAAGCTAAAATTAAATTCTATATTGCTTATAAGAGTCACCCTAAAATAAACAGAAAATGTCCAAGCACAAGCATGACCGCTCCCATGACACTGGGTTCTCCGTGCCCTTTATTTCTTCTCTGCCTATTAAAGACCTTCTAATAGATGTTTATGTCTATATGAGGCTAAAATCTCTCTTGAGAATAAATAAGAAGCCCACATCATAGAATGCTTCTAGGGGGTGGGTAAGCTGAGGACATAGGAATAGTGGTGTGCAGGGAAAACTTTAATACAGTCCCTTCTGAATATTTTGAATTATGACTCTTGTGCTTATAATACTTAAAACAACAATGAGTCAATCAAGACAAACAACTAGCCGGGCATGGTGGCAAACACCTTTAGTCCCAGCACTCAGGAGGTGGGGGCAGGTGGATCTCTGTGAGATCAAGTCCAGCCTGATCTACATAGCAAGTTCCAGGTCAGCTGGGGCTACAGAGAGATCTCATCTCAACAAAACAAAACATGATAAAAACCCACCACAACTGAAACTACATGATTCTTGAGACATCTTAGCTATCTTCTTTCCCCAAATACTAAAAATAACCCTACCATATGATCTAGAAATTCTGCTCCATAGTATACACTCAAAAGAATTGATACAGGTGTCTTAAAAAGATATTCGTACACCCGCGTTCATAGCAGCATTCTGTACAATGGCTAAACTGTAGAAGCACCCCAAGTATCCGGAACAGATGAAAGGTAAGCAAAACATGGTTTATCTACATAATAGAATACTATCCAGCTTTTAAAAAGCAAGAACATTCTAGCCGGGCGTGGTGGTGCACGCCTTTAATCCTATCACTTGGGAGGCAGAGGCAGGCGGATCTTTGTGAGTTCAAGGCCAGCCTGGTCTACAGAGTGAGTTCCAGGACAGCTGGGGCTACAGGGAGAACCTGTCTCAAAAAAACCAAAAGAACAAAAAAAGATCCTTGAACAGCCAACTCAGATATGGTTTTCTATGAATAATTACCACTCAAAAGTTGCGAAGCATTCAGTAGACTCAGAGATAATAGATTTAAAGACATCTAGTTTATCCAAATTTGAAGCTTTTGAATGTATTATCAAATATCCATATTTAAATTCTGCACATGTGCATTTTAATCTGGGCATGCCAAAATAAATTAATAATTCTGTGCACAATAAAGAATGAAAGAACCTTGAAGTGGCCACTGTTTTGGCAGAAACAACATGAGCATAAAATCTACATACAAAAAACTTGGACATATGACAGACAGACACATGACTCTCAGACACATGGAAAAACAACATAAGCATCAGACATAAACATAGTTACATCTTTTAAATCTAGACAAGGAGGAGATCCCTTCCCCCATAATATATAGCTAAGGGGCAGTTCTCTCTCCTCTTCTGATACTTAAGAAACTGAGTTCTAGGATTCATGTATTCTTCCCCATTGTGCCCTGGTATCAAGCCACAGAAAGTCTTCAGTCGAATAATCTCCTGCAGACCCTAATTTAAAGTTGTCTATGGCTTTGAAGCATAATTGAGTCATTAATTCTAATTCTCACATTCACACACAGTCATTCAGAGTTTAAGATATTTGCTAGTTAATTCCATTAAATTACTGTTCTACCTAAAATGGCCCAAATACCTTGGGAACAAATTGAGGTTCAGTTATTGCTGGTTTCCTACCTGCCTATTTCCATTACTATAATGCTATCAGGTCTTTTAGTAACCAGGCCTATTTTACCATTTCCAGTACATTCCCCCTTTTATATTGACATAATCCCTTATGTTTATTTGAGAGGAAATATGTGATTCTCTTGAGGAATCACCTGAAGCTTGATGCTTTCCATCCAATTTCTAGTAAATTTACTGTGCCTATTTATTGCACATGGCCCTATCAAGAGGATTAATAGAATCAGGACTAATAGTCCAGTTAAGTGGGGCCAGGCAGTGTCCTCAGGGCTCCTTGTAACTCTTGCAGAAAGGCCCATTTTTTGCTTGCCTTTATTATTTTTGCAACCAGCTTCCTGGCATCTTGCTATGCAGGACTGATAGCACTTTTACATTTTTTTTAATAACTGTGCTGGATTGACTTGCCTAAATGTAGCACAGACATTTTCCTTTCTGATGGCTCCTGCATTTCTAGTTTCTGGCAGGGATTAGTTTACTGGAAGATACAAGAAGTTTCCAGGTCTCAGCTGAGAAAGAAAATGGCTTTTTTGGGCAGAGGGTCTTGACCCAAAACTGCCTAGCCAATTTCTAGCTCCTATTCTTATCACACCACCCTCTGAAGAGGTNGATTCCCAGCACCCCACAGGGCAGCTAAACACATCTTTAAGCCCGAATGGTGGCGCACACCTTAATCTCGTACTCTGAAGGCAGAGGCAGGCGATTCCTGTGCGTTCAAGGCCAGCCTGATCTACAAAGTGCAGTTCAAGGCCCACCAGCATCTAAAAAGAAGGACTTACAAAAAAAAAAAAAAAACAAAGAAGAAGAAAAAAGTAAGGAAAAAAGTAATATTCCTGCCAGCGGTTTTAGTGGCCTACGAAGCTTTAATCCCAGCAGTAGGGAGGCTAAGGTACCCTGGGGGGTTACAGAGATGGCCCTTGTTCTCAAAAAAGACAAAAAACAAAACAAAACAGTTGAATATCTGCCTCACAATGCTCATAGTGGACATAAGCTAAGTAACAAAATATGGTGGTGGGTGGTTTTGCTGTCTTGTTGTGTGGTGTTGTGGGTGTGGTGTGGGGTGTGATACGGTGTAAAGAGATCGTGGATTATGAAAAGGGCGCAACATCAAATTTTGGTATTAGCAATCCCCTTTTTACCCCTCCTCCTTATGTCCGTCCCTTGAGATTCTCTAGTTGGATGTGGTGGTTCACAGCATTAAATAGGCCTCAGGTGCAGAGGCACGGTAGAAGTCATAATGAGTCCTAGAAGCCTGACCTATCCTATCAATATGAAGTATCCAGGCCAGCCTCAGGATACACAATGAGGCCCCTTTTCCCCGCAAAAAAAAAAAAAAATAAAAAGGAGTGTTGCCAAATCCCGCTTAGTATCTTCTATGGGATCCCTGAGGAACTGCGCACACTCCCTACCCACTTGCTGGGTCTAAATGATTTTTCCCACTCGTGTTCCCCAGCTGCACCATGCGTAGAGATCCATGGGGACCTTTCACCATCTGCTCTATAGAATTCCTTATTCCATTCTAAACCAGGAGTCCCAGGAGAACCTGACAGTCTTGGTCTCGGATCCACAGGGTCGAGCACACTGCTCAACACTGGGCAGGTAGCATCAAAAAACCTGTCGCCGGATGAAAAGACATGAACCCTTTTGTTGATTTATCGAACCAGGATTTTTTCAGGATGATCTTTTAAATTTTTATAAATGACAGGAACAACATTATAATACTACTTAAAAAGATTGTGCTTTTATGATATGTGTATGTGAGGTCCCTGTGCTCAAATGTCGTTACCACCATGTGCGCCTCAGGTCCCTGACAACTGATTTTTCAGGCATCCTCACTACTACTGTCTTTGTGGGCGTTGGGCAAATGAACCCTTAGTCCTGCATGGAAGGCAGCCAAATGCTCTTAACTGCTAGATAGTCGTCATCCAATCGAAATACTATATTTAAAAGAAACAAATTACTTAGATTCCTACACTGGTAAGTCAATTTTCGTTATCATTTTTGTTTATCCTTTTCCAGTCTTTATTTTTATACCTGAGGAGTTTACATTGCACAAGTGTAGTGTGGTTTAATGTTTTCTTCATTAAGTGTTGTCACAAACATTTGGATACTTTTCACATTTTTATAATGCTATTTATATAGGCAAACAGTACGGTCATATCAACATTCATTACTGTTTTCCAACTTTCACTCCTTGGAATCTTAGCAAGTAATTATATTATACTTACTATTCTATTACTCTATATATATACTATTCATAAATCGAGAGGATCCTAACCCCCTTACAGCGGCTCCTGAGCCCAGGACCCATGTCTCTGTCTTTTGTTTTTGTCTGGTTTGTTTGGCTTTTTGAGCTTTGCACCGGGTCGCCCTCTGCACGCCCTTGGCCGTGGTGCTGGTACTGGAACTCACCATGCGCCTCTGCCTCCCATGTAGCTGAAACTACAGTCATGCCTCAACGGTCCTCCGCCTCATTGGTTGTTTTTTTTTTTTATTTTTTTTTGTTTTCTTTTTGGGTCTGTTACGAGCGCAGGGGCTCCCTGTTGTCGTCACCGCTGTCCCCTGGAACTCTCCTTGTAGACCAGGGTTGGCCTTGAACTCACACACGATCCGCCTGCCTCTCCTTCCATGTGCTGGGATTAACGGCGTGCGCCACGGGACACGCCCGGCCATTGGTTGTTTTTTGTCGGGCCAACAGTCTCACCCTGTTAGCTCAGGTTGGCCTCAGGACCTTTCTTTTACTCTTCTCTTTAAGTGTAGGATTCTCAGGTGTGTACACCCACGTCCGCCCTTAGTCAGAATGTGGTTCTCAGATCACAGTGCCAACCACTTCGAGATAAAATTAAATAATAATAACTTAGAAATCAACTCTCAGAAAACGGAACTGAAAAGCTCTCCATAGTTAAAGCTGAAAACCAAATTTCTAAATAACAGAGCTAAAGAGTAAAAATCGTTTTTTTAATTGTCAGTGAAAGAAATTATATTAAACATTTCAGAAATTGAAAGGGTTAATGCACCGGTTATACCATTCAGGTATATATTCAAAAGGACTAGAAGTCAAACACGCCACGAGATACTTGCACATGCGTATTTATAGCTGTTCTACTGCATAAACAGCTAGAAAGAGAGAACCAGCTTAGATGCCCATCAACAGATAAATGGGCAAAGAAAATGTGGTACCCATGAATGATGGAATTTACATGCAGTCTGTAAAAGAAAAATGAAATTTGTAGTTTCAGAAAAATGGAGGCAAACAAAAAAAAATCATTGTTAAGTGAAATAAGCCAACTCTCAGAAAGACAAATACGGCAGTTTTCTCTCATACGTGAAATTTAGATTTAGTTTGTGTTCTGTATGTGTCGGTATGTGTGCATATCTGACTATGTGTGTATTATATTTTACAGGTCACGAACTAGAAAAGGGACCTCGAGAGTTGAGAAAAGGGTGGCAAGGGAGATGAGAAATTGAGAAGAAAACATGCGAAGTCAACCTGGAGAGCAGAAGAAGAAATTATGTAGGGGAAGAAAGGATCCAGCTGGTGGGTGATGTGGTGGTTTGAGGATGAATGAGAACAGAGGGTGAAATACATATGAAATGTCATAAGAAACAATCATTATTTTGGTATGCTAAACTAAATAATAATAACAACAAAAAACGTGTCATGTGGATGTTGAGCGTGTGACACTATGGGGCGGGAGAGCCAGGTCTTCACTGGTAGTCGGAAGTAGCAGATAAGCATGGAAATTAATTTATGTGGTGATGAGTTAGAGTTGGAGATACAGGTCTGAGCTTGTATATCATTTAGTGTACAGATGTT
Organism: Rhizomys pruinosus; assembly: GCA_009823505.1. Classification (NCBI taxonomy): domain Eukaryota; kingdom Metazoa; phylum Chordata; class Mammalia; order Rodentia; family Spalacidae; genus Rhizomys; species Rhizomys pruinosus. The sequence goes on from VZQC01004974.1 coordinate 3,802,919, forward strand.
TACATAAGGAATTGTGTGGAGACGTGTGCGTGGATGGTTAGAAGTGGTGGGCTCCAGTAAGAATGACCGCCTCTAGCACTTAATCTCAGTTTCTAATAACAACCCCCCCCCCGATAAAGAACCAGGGTACTTGGAGAAGTGTTTGATTTGAGTACTGAGGCAGGAAATACACAAGGTGAGCCTGGAGTATCTTGTAATGTCAAAAATTACAAGTGCTCAGATACGAAGGGAGTTAATCAAAGTATATCTAAGACTTCAGAGCCAACCGATGGAGCTCCAAGTTTCCGAAGTTGGAACCATTTAAGTAACGACCTGAGCTCAGCGATGTCATCTTTCAGCCCCACTATCTTCGCTCATTATTATTTAAGATACTAAATAGTTTCTGGAGGTAGTTTATAAGGCAGCTATAGTTAATGCTGTGTAAAATACTCAAGCCATTGGAGCTATTTGCTGACAGAAAGGGAGCTGGCTGACAGGTGTGGATAATCCTTGAAGCCCTGTGACTTTGCCCAAAGCTTTATCATGAAGACATTCACCAAATCCAGTGTCCACCCTCATAACAGAGCAGTGGTTCAGTGCATGGCAGCCTCACCGGGCACTGCATTTCCAAGGCCTTTCTGCACATAGTGAAGCTGTGAGAATATGTTCTTGCTAATGGAATCTGAACAGATGTGAGAAACCCCCCTTCTGAGCTACGATCTGAAAAGCAGCGGGATTGCTTTCTTTCCTCTCCCTCCCCACAGCCTGAACTCCAATGTGTCACTATGTGGATTTCAACAAGGAATGATTGAACCTTCAGATAGAAGGAACCCAAGTCCCCAAATGGCTCCATGGTGTAGAGCTTACCTCTAAAAGTTATGAACCTTAAATATAAGCTTTCCTCTTTAAGTCACATGAATGCTAAAACTCCTGTTGGAATTTTTCAATCCTAATTCACACTGGCACAGATTAATACATCAATAAAACAGGAGCCCAGGAACACATTCACATCTATATAGGGGAACGTGGCCTATGTTAGCAACGGCACTGCTAATCACTCAGGGAAAAAATACTACTTAATAAGAGCTGTGACACATCAGTCACAAAAATAAAATGTAGGTGGTTTTAGTGACTTAAACATGAAAAACAATTAGAAAAATATTAGAAAATATTTTTTTCATAGCCTAGAATAATGATTTCGTTTACAAAACAAAGACACAGTAAGAATATAAAATAAAAATAGATTTGTTTAGGGACTGAAAGATGGCCTAGCAGTTAAGAGCACTGACTGCTCTTGCAGAGGACCTGGGTTCAATTCCAGCACCCACATGGTGGCTAGAGCAACTGTCTTTAACAATCCAGTTCCTGGGGAATTCGACTGCCTCTTCTGACCTCCATGGCATTGCACAACATGGGTGCACAAACTACAAATGCAGACAGTACATTCAACACACATACAAAATGAAATAAAATTTCAAAAAAAATTAATAATATATAAATAAATAGATTTTATTTAATGTTACTAAATTAAATCTTATCCAAGGCAAATATACCCTAAGCAAGATGAAAAGGTGAGCTATTTACTAGGAGATATTTGCAAGGTATAATGGACCTATTGCAATATATAAAGAATTTCTATAATCTGTAGGAAAAAGACAAAACATGACAAAATCAATATGAAAAAGACAATCGTTAGAACAGGATGTGTTCAAAGACCACTAAACCCATGAACTAGCTTAGGCAGAGTTAAGTGAAGCAGTGTGAAATGTTGGTAAGAATGGAGGGAAAACACACCATTAAACCAGGCTGGAAGAAGTGTGAACATTGCCACTGAGAAGAGCAAATGAGCTGCATCTAATATTTACAAATGTAAATCCTGTGATTTATTCAGAAAATTCCATTTCCAGGTATCTTTCCTAGAGGATTTTGACCTATGTAAACAAGGAATGCACATTGCACTGCTGCTTACAAATAGCCAAATACTGGAAACCACCTAAGCACTTTTCCCATCTGCAAGGGAAAGAATTAATGACAGATGGTATGCTGGTATGACAAGATATGACAGCAGTTTAAGAGGGATAGACTAGACCTACAATATAGCCATACAAATAGGTTTTTATTTTCTACTGCCGGGGATCCGACTCAGAAACCTGCGGAATGGCTAGGCAGACGGCTCTACCACTGAACGACATCCCAGCTCTAACATGGATGGCTTTTAATTGTGTAACAGTGGGCAAGAAACAAGATCCAGAACAATATGAAGAGTCCATCACAGCCTGACATGGGAGCAGATTCCTGCAAAATCCCAGCATGCAGAGGACTGAGGCGAGGAGCATGTAGAGAGTTCGAGGCCAACCTGGGCTACAAAGCGACCTAGTGTCTTAAATGTTAAATAAAAATAATTTTCCCCCACCCCACCAGAGCCATGGTTATGCATGCCTTTAATCCCAGCACCAGGAAGCAGAGGCGCAGCAATCTCTGTAAATTCAAGGCCAAACTGATCTTACCATAGTGAGTGCAGGCCAGTTAGGGGTATAAGAAGGACCCTGTTCTCAAAAAAGGGACCCAACACCCCCTCCAAAAAAAACCCCCTGGATTGTCAGTATAATTTCCCCAAAATACAAACAGTAACGCAACTGTGATACACACACACCACACACACCCCAAACACACACACCAACAACACACGTATACAGGGTCTCACCATGTACTTTTGCTGGCCCCTTGCCTCAGCTCTTGAGTGCTGTGATATACAAGCAATTGCCAGCATGTCCTGCTAAAATATTAACTTTAATAAGTGTATCAGCCTGTCCTGATTGGACAGTAAAGAGGGACAGAAACCACACAGGAAAACACACACACACACACACACACACCACACACACACAGATTAACTAAGGGCTGGGTAAGTGTTGTCTCAGTGGTACAGTGCTTGCAAAAAGGAAGGAGAGAGGAAGGAAGAAAAGGAGGGGGAGGGAGTGAGGAAGGAAAGAAACTGGACACAGTCACTACCGTCCAGGGTTAAGAACACTTGGAAGAGGCCCCAGCTGGAAGGACTCAGACCTTAGAGGGATGTGGCTGTATGCTACAGAAAAGTTCATGAGGTTCTTCAAGCCAGAACCATGCAGAGCTGGTGAGCAGCCCCCAAGGGAGCCAGTGTAAGTTGCCTCAATGGGGAGCAGCAGGGGTCTCCCACAGGCTCCACACTGGCTCCAGAGCACAGCAGTGAATTTTAGCGCCCTCTGCCATCAAAGCCTAGTGTTATGGTGGCTGGTAAAGGGGAAGTGCCTGCAGGGTGAGTCACAAGGTGACAAACAGGGCACAGTTGGTGCATTTGGAGCAAAAGGCAGCAAACTGATGATGTTACACTGACATTGGATAGCAGGGATATAAGTGGGTAGTATATTTTATCTATTAATTTTTGGTATGTTGTTTGAATGTATTGTCTGCATGTGTTCGTGCACCCTTCATGGCACCTGCGGAGGTCAGAAGAGGCTCGAATTCCCCTGAAACTGGAGTTACAGGACAGTTGTTAGCTGCTATGTGGGTGGTGGGAATCAAACCGAGGTCCTCTGCAAGAGCAGCCAGTGCTCTTAATTACTGAGCCATCTCTCCAGCACCCATGGGTATATTATTCTTTATGGTTTAAAGATCTCAAAATAAAAATGCTAAATGATTACAAGATATAGAATTGGGGGGGATCTTTTTGAGACAGGGTCTCCCTGATGCTCTAGCTGTCTGGAACTCACTATGTAGACCAGGCTGGCTGAATTCACAGGATCTGATACCCTGCCTCCCAAGTGCTGGGATTAAAGGCATGTGCCACCCATGGCTTGGCAGATCAGAGCCTTTGAAAACAAAAATTTGCCGGACGTGTGGCACAACGCCTTTAATCCTAGCACTCGGAGGCAGAGGCATGCGGATCTTTGTGAGTTCGAGGCCAGCCTGGTTTACAGAGTGAGTTGCCAGGACAGCTGGGCTCCAGGGACCTTGTCTCAAAAAGACAAAAAAAAAAAAAAAAAAAAGCAAAAATTTTAAATCCCTCGTTCAGCCAGGTATGATGGTGACACTTTTGATCTCTGTGGACTGAGACCAGCCTGGTCAACATAGCAAGTTCCGCCATGGGGTACAAGAGATCCTTTTCAAAAAAAAAAAAAAATGCTGGGGCTGGAGAGTGGCCTAGCGGTGGGCTGGAGAGGTGGCCTACGGTTAAGAGCACTGACTGCTCTTGCAGAGGACCCAGGTTCGATCCCCAGCATCCACATGGCGGCTGAAAAACTGTCTTTGGCTCCAGTTCCAGGGGAATCCGACACCCTCTTCTGACCTCCGCGGATTGCATACACAGGTGCACAAACCTGCATGCAGACAGTACATTCATACATGTACAAAAATAAATTTAAAAGAAAATGCTTCTTTTAAGAGACAAAGTCAGTTAAATACAAGGAAAAAATGTAAATGTAAATGGGTAAAATCTCTTTATTAAAAGACAAAGGATTAAATCAAAGCTAAAATTAAATTCTATATTGCTTATAAGAGTCACCCTAAAATAAACAGAAAATGTCCAAGCACAAGCATGACCGCTCCCATGACACTGGGTTCTCCGTGCCCTTTATTTCTTCTCTGCCTATTAAAGACCTTCTAATAGATGTTTATGTCTATATGAGGCTAAAATCTCTCTTGAGAATAAATAAGAAGCCCACATCATAGAATGCTTCTAGGGGGTGGGTAAGCTGAGGACATAGGAATAGTGGTGTGCAGGGAAAACTTTAATACAGTCCCTTCTGAATATTTTGAATTATGACTCTTGTGCTTATAATACTTAAAACAACAATGAGTCAATCAAGACAAACAACTAGCCGGGCATGGTGGCAAACACCTTAGCCCCAGCACTCAGGAGGGGGGGGCAGGTGGATCTCTGTGGATCAAGCCAGCCTGATCTAATCGCAGTTCCAGGTCAGCTGGGGCTAAGAGAGATCTCATCTCAAAACAAAACATGATAAAACCCACCACAACTGAAACTACATGATTCTTGAGACATCTTAGCTATCTTCTTTCCCCAAATACTAAAAATAACCCTACCATATGATCCAGAAATTCTGCTCCATAGTATACACTCAAAAGAATTGATACAGGTGTCTTAAAAAGATATTCGTACACCCGCGTTCATAGCAGCATTCTGTACAATGGCTAAACTGTAGAAGCACCCCAAGTATCCGGAACAGATGAAAGGTAAGCAAAACATGGTTTATCTACATAATAGAATACTATCCAGCTTTTAAAAGCAAGCAAGAACATTCTAGCCGGGCGTGGTGGTGCACGCCTTAATCCTATCACTTGGGAGGCAGAGGCAGCGGGATCTTTGTGGTTCAAGGAACGCCTGGTCTACAGAGTGAGTTCCAGGACAGTGGGGCTACAGGGAGAACCTGTCTCAAAAAAACCAAAAAAAAAAAAAAAAAAAAAAAGAAGAAGAAGAACATTCTTACATGTGTTATAAACCTCGAGGACATTATACTAAGTGGAATAAGACAGGATAGAATGGTAGGATTCTCCTTCTATGAAGTGCTTAAAATAGTCAAATTCAGAGACAGAAAGTAGAATGATCACTGCCAAGAAAATGCAGGAGAATGGGGAGTAATTGTCTAAAAGGTACAGAGTTACAATTTTGCCAGATGAAATTCTATGGATAGACAGTGATAGAAGACAACAGTATGCATACTTAGGTGTGGGAGCACACGCCTTTAATCTCAGCACTCAGGAGGCAGACACAGGTGGATTTCTGTGAGTTCAAGCCCAACATGGTCTATGAAGTTCCAAGGGATTTTATTTAGCTTAGGTTCATTGAAGTGGGAAGATTTGCCTCAGTTGTGGATTGCCCCATGTCATGAATAGAAAGGAGAAAGAGCTGAGCACCAGCATTTCTCTCTCTCTCTGCTTCCTGACTGTGGATGCCATGTGAGCAGCTGTCTCCAGCTCCTGTCTCCAGGACTCCCCCACCATGGTGGACTGTGCCTCAAACTGTGAGCCGAAATAGATTCCTCCTTCTTTTTTGGGGGGGGGGCAGGGTTTTTTTTTTCGAGACAGATTTCCCTGTTAGCCCCAGCTGTCCTGGAACTCGCTCTGTAGACCAGGCGGCCTTGAACTCACAAAGATCTGCCTGCCTCTGCCTCCCAAGTGCTAGGATTAAAGGGTGGGCACCACCAGCCCAGCAGATTTCCTCTTCTTTTTTTTTTTTTTTTAATTTTTATTTTTATATTTTTTTTATTTTTAAGGGATTCTACAATAAACGACACAGTTGTTTGCAAGATAACATTGATGTTACTCAATTATGTCATACCAATTAGGTATGGTGCATTTTGCAAGTATTTATGTTCAATTTTGAAAAACCCAAGGTTACCATAGTCCAGTTGGAGAAGCTTGTATGCACAGCTGTTGATCAATCAGGAGTCCAAGACTAATTCCTGTAGTCTCACGATTCACCCCTATCTCTCCACAGCCCTTACAATTTACCAGCCTCCTCTTCCGCAGTTTGTTTCCCTGGGCTTTGGAAAGGGGCACAAATGGGTAGAAGAAAACAGCTAATTTCTTTGGAGTTGTCATTTTTGGACTCCAGTCTGTTCAGTTTGTTTCCCTTCACGGATTGGACAGCTTTCCCAGTGATACCCTTTTCAGTCATACTAACAAAGCTCCAAGCTATTGGATGTACAGGGCATTTAAAGCAGTACCACTATTGTGTCTAACTAAGCTGTGAGCATAGACACAGATGCTTGGATGGTATGCTAATCCACAAACTGTGGTTTCTCTATAAAGGGTGACAAGTTCTTATTGTGGCTTATAACATCGCCTAACCACTAGAGGACATAAGCTTGTGGCATCCGCTGTGAGTTATTCCTCCAAGGAGAGAGCTAATAGCCAAATAGTTTTGGGATCCTCCTTCTTTTAATGGTACAAGTAACTAATATAGATGGTAAATTTTGTAGTAGATGTATCATGTGACAAGAAAAAACACGTAGATCCAGGCACTCGGAAGGCCGAGGCAGGAGTCCTGATCGTTTGTTCAAGGTCAGTCTGGGCTACATAGCAAGACATTGCCCTCCCCCACTCCCACAAAAAAGGAGAAAAGAGACACTGCTTCCCTGTCCCCTCTTCGAAAAGGCCGTCTGCCCTTCACCACAGCTCTGCCCTGACCCCACATTGCTCCTGAGAAACTTCAGCCACTTCTAGACATTATTTATTTATATATTTATTTATTTATTTAGCCATTTTTACCCCTTGGCATAACTACAGACTCATGTTCTTTGGATCTGACATATATTCATTCATATATATTTTTTAAGGATTTATTTTTATTTAAGCTATGTTATTTATTGTTTTTATTTATGTATATGAGTGTATTGCCTGCATATGTGAAAGTGCACCCATATCATACAATGCCTACAGAGGTAAGATGAGGGTGTCGGATCCCCTGGAACTGGAGTTATGGTCAGTTGCTAGCTGCCATGTGGGTCCTCTACAAGAGCAGCCAGTGCTCTTAACCGCTGAGTCATCTCTCCAGCCCCCTATTTTTATTATTTTTAATTGTGGGTTTTTGTGCATGTGAATGCAGGTGCCTGTGGAAGCCAGAGGTGTTGGGTCCCCTGGAGCTGGAGTTACAGACCATTGTGAGGCACCCAGTGTGAGTGCTATGACCTGAACTCAGGTCCTTTGCAACAAGAGATGGCCTAGCGGTTAAGAGTGCCGACTATTCTTGCAGAGTTACCGGGTTCGATCCCCAGCACCCACATGGCAGCTGAGAACCGTCCGTAACTCCAATTCCAGGAGAACTCCAGTTCCGGGGGAATCCGACACCCTCTTCTGACCTCCGCAGCATTGCACGACATGGGTGCACAAACCTACATGCAGATAGTACATTCATACACATAAGAAAATAAATAAATAAAATTAAAAAAAAAGAAGAGCAGTGTATACTCTTAATTGCTAGTCACCTCTCCAGCCACACACACACACACACACACACACACATATATAATTTTAAAAATTCCTCTTCTATATTCTTGTGTAGTAGTGTTTCATGACTTTTGGGGGGGGTAGGGACTTGACAACATATTTTGCTTCCTGATCTCAGTCTATCACTGGGGACCCGACTTCCTGGATCTCATGGAAATATGATAATAATCAATTTGACTTCTGTGTGGTTAAGGGGCCAAGTCTTTGGAGCCAGGCATCTGGGAATGAGATGCCAGCTTAGCCACTGTGGCCTTGGGCAGATATGTATCCTGTCCTGGCCTTGGTTTTCTCCTCCAAGAAATGGGATAGTAATTCATTAAATGATATTAATCCTGACTGTTTTCTACATGAGAAGCTGTGGGTTTGAGAGCTTATTTGTCTCCTGTCTATAATTTTCCCTGGGTCTATGTCAATAGCTGAGAGAACAGAATAGGCTCCCCCCCTTTTTATAATAATGCTGCTCTTTTGAGATAATTATGGACTCACATGTAGTTGTAAGAAACAATACAGAGGGGCTGGAGACATGGCTCAGCAGTTAAGAGTGCCGACTACTCTTGCAGAGGACCTGGGTTTGATTCCCAGCACCCACATGGCAGCTAATAAGCTGGGTGTGGTGGCACGCGCCTTTAATCCTAGCACTCGGGATGCAGAGGCAGGTGGATCTCTGTGAGTTCAAGGCCAGCCTGGTCTACAGAGTGAGTTCCAGGACAACTTGAGCTATAGAGACCCTGTCTCAAAAAGACAAAAATAAATAAATAAAAGAAAAGAACAATAGAGAGAGCTCCTGTGTACTCTTTACCAAGTACGACCCCCCCGCCCCCACTTCACCATGCTAACATCTTGTGTAACACTAGTGCACTATCACAGCCCAGAAACTGACATTGGTATAACCCACTGACCCAGTTCAGCAATGTAATGAACACATGTGTTTGTGTGTGTGCTGGTATGTTGTTTCATGCAATTTTATTACATGTACAGATTTGCAGATCCTTTATGTCACCTTTTAAAATTTTTATTTGTTTATTTTATTTGATGTGCATTGCCTGCATGTATGTAAGTGTACCTATGTCATGCAATGCTCACAGAGGTCAGAAGAGGCATCAAATTCCCTGGAACTGGAGTTATGGATGATTGTTAGCCACCATGTGGGTGCTGGGAATCAAACCCAGGTCATCCATCTGAAAGAACAGTTAATGCTCTTAACCACTGAACCATCTCTCTAGTCCCCTGTCTTACCTTTCTAGTGTTTTGTTGTTGTTTTTGTTGTTGTTTGTTTTTGTTCTTTTTTGTCTTTGAGACAGGGTCTCTGGCCTTGAACTCACAAACATCCACCTATCTCTGCCTCCCAAGCGCTGGGATTAAAGGCATGGGCCACCACACCCAGCTTGTCGTTTTGTTTTTGAGACGAGGTTTCACTATGCACTACTGACTGGCCTGGAACTCACTACATAGACCAGGCTGGCCCCAAGCTCAGGGAGATCCGCTAGCCTCTGCCTCCCAAATGCTAGGATTATTCCGAATGCTAGGATTAAAAGTGTGTGACACCATGCCTGGCCTATGTCCCAGTTTTTGTTGTTTGAGACACTGTCTTGGTGTATAGCTCAGTCTGGTTTCAAACTCACTATGTAACTCAGGCTGACCTTGAACTATTTGATCCTCCTTCCTCAACTGTCCCGCGCAGCAGTCTCACCAGCAAGAACTTCATGCGGACAACAGGATTCTTCTGCAGCAGTATTTATTGTGCACAGCTCTTTTAGGAGAAGGACCCTGAAATGGAGCAGAAGCACTGCTTATATAGCAGTCTAGAGGGCTCGTGCATGCTCTGGATAGGTGCACAGTCCGATGCCTCACTTGCATATTAAAAGCGCGAGCTCAGAGAGCGGTAGTCATGCGCAGTCTGCAGGCAATAAGCGGAAGTCAGTGATCATGCTAATGAGTGCTCCAGATTGAAGCTCTCCCATTGGCTGGGAAATGAACTGGGTAGTTAGGTGACAAAATGGCGATCATAAGACCTGGCCAGGGTCCAAGGCACCATTTTGGTCAACGTCCGCTCTCTACACTCAACCCCTGAGTGCTGGAGTTCTGGCCATATGTTGCCTCAAACTCACAGAGATCCCCTAGCCTCTGCCTCCCAAGTGCTAGGAAAAGACGTGCGCCACCACGCCCAGCTTAAAGATAGTTCTTAGCCACCATTTGGGTGCTGGGAATCAAACCCGTGTCCTCTGCAAGAGCAGTCAGTGCTCTTAACCTCTGAGCCATCTCTCCAGGCCCACTTTCCTATATCTTAAAGATTCCCCTAGAGAATGGGAACAAATAACAGGTGCATCAGAAAATCTCCTAATCACCTCCATTAAAGTGTGGCCTGCATCTCTGAAGGACCCTGGGCTCCAGAAGGTCCCTCCCTGCTCAGCGGAGACTTGTGAACAGCCCCCTCCACCCGCTGTGTTCAGACATGTACAAGCCTGCCCAGACACAACTCACTGACTCAGTGGCACTGAGAGAGTCATTCCCATTACCTTAACAAAGCAGAAACTGGGGGGCTAGAGAGACAACTCAGAGGTTAAGAGCTCTGGCTGTTCTTCCAGAGGACCCAGTCTCAGTTCCCAGCACTCACATGGACACTAACCGTCCATACATAACTCCAGTTCCAGGAGATCTCACACTCTTTTTTGGCTTCCACAGGCATTTTACACACAAACACATGGTGCACTTACATACATGCAGGCAAAACCCACAAAATAAAAATAGCAAGTAAGTAAGTAAGTAAATAACAGATCCTGGGTCCTGAGAGCTGGGTTCCCCACCTGATTAGTGCGGTCACATTTTGCCATCTAGCCTCTGTCAATGAGAGCTCCAAATATCCCCACCTTGTGAGCTTGGAACCTTCCTGTGCAGCTTCCTCCTCATGCATTGATGTCCTCCTTGGAGCTGTGGTTTTCAGCGCTGAGTCTGCATCCTTAGACAGAAATACTGTCCTTGGATGTTTGGGGGACGTGCAAAGGATTCAGCTGGCAAGATCAGGGACTTAAACTCTCTCATGGAGTCCCCATTAGGGGCACTCATATTCACTGAAGAGTGGATACTATCAACAGTTCTTTTCCTGTTTCCTAGAAATCCACATCTGTAATCTGTTTCATGATATTGGTGATTGAATGTCCGGGCCTCAATCTTCCTGCCTATAGAATGGGCCCAGTAGGCCTCACAGGGATCTTGAGGAAATACCAATGAGCTCACCTCTGTCTGAGTCCCTGGCCTGCATGCTGAGTGTTCACCCAGACACCACAGAGGCCATGATATCTGTCATGCTCTGAACTATGACCTGCTGTATGTGTCCCCTGCACGGGGTCTGCCAGCCCTGTCCTTCCAGAGCTTTCCCTGGACTCAATGCTTGTTCAAGTGGGTCTCACCATCAAAACAAGCGGAGTGTAATCAGTGACTTAAGTGACCCAACTGTCTCCAGGCTGCAGCCCCAGTTTCCCAGGCCATCTAAAGTCACTTCCAATTTCACGGGATTAATTTGCTGCTTAGACTTCCAAGAAACTGCCCTCTTCTCTCCCCTCCCCTCCCCTCCCCTCCTTTCCTCTCCTCCCCGCCCCTCCTTTCCTCTCCTTCCCCTCCTCTCCTCTCCTCTCCCTCTGTTCTCTCCATCCAGGATAGAATAACTCAGTTTTTCCCGGAGACCATGAAGACCAGAGAGCAGGAGGCAGAGCTCCAATCTTGTTTCTTTTCTTCTCCAGCTCCTCGCCACCCCAGCCCTGCAGCCGTCCCATGAAGCCCAGCACCCTGGGGTGGCCCTGGGGAGGGCGGCCCATCTCTCTTTACAAAGACACAGGATTGGGCTAATAAGAACCAGCTGTTTTGCTGGTGGGTTTCACTCCTCCCCTCTCCTGCCCTTGCTCTGATAGCTGTGAGAAACTGATGACAACCTGTTTGACCTCTGACCTCTGAACTTGACCCGCCGCTAATACCTCCAGGGGCTGATTGCGGCTGGAGCCCTTTGTCTCGGGCTGTTTGGGATCCTGGACAGACAAATGATTTCTATTTGTCCTCTGGTGCCTCGGATGGAGCTGATCGATAGAACCCGCGAATGATGTCAAGGATTTGTCACCGTGGCTTATGAATGACAAAAACGCTCCTCGACCCCCACTCCACCTTTCCCCCTCCCCAAAGAAACACCTTTTGGGGAAAAAAGGCTGAAAGCAGAGAAGGCATATTGATTTTTTTTTTTTTTTGCTTTCTTAAATAGCAGCTCTAGCCACAAAAGAGAGAAAGCAACACTTTTCTGTGCTAAAATGCAGCAAAAAGCCTCCCAAAGAACAAGACTGGTGATTAGATCAGCTATTGCATTTAAGCAGCATGGCCGCACAGACCTCAACTGCTCAATTTGATCTGCTGAAGGCTGGACCAATTTCTTACCCATCTCCCAGCAGCCCAGACACGAGGGGCCTTCGGAGGAGGCTCGTGCTGCTCCGTGCCCTCTAACTGCCCCCAGCTTAGGCGTGATTTCTGTGCTCACCTTCCCTCCTCGTCCTTCCCAGGTTGGGCATGGGCTGGCGTCGTGGCATATGAGCCTGGGTTAGTACCCAGCAGCTTTTTGAGTTTAGATTCTTTTTTGGGAGAGGGGGGTCTTTTTGAGATGGGGTCTCCCTGTAGCCCTAGCTAGGCTGGAACTTGCTATGTAGACCAGGCTGGCCTTGAACTCACAGAGATCTGCCTGCCTCTGCCTCCTGAGTGCTGGGATCAAAGGCACTCGCCGACGGGCTGATTTTAGATTTTTATTTGGAAGAAGGATGAGGAAGGCGAGACTGCGATAGCAATGAGGGGAAGATGCTCCTCATCCTCCATGTTAGATGCATACGTGTTGACCCTGGAAAGCAGCGGGCAGAGAAGAGGGGTGCCCCCACCTCGTTTCCTCATCAGAGCTGTCATAGAGAGCAAACACTGTCTGCTGCTCTCTGGGAAGCTCAGCCTCTAGGACAGAGGTGCTGCAGGGTAAGCTGGGGTAGGGGGCTGGGGAGACCTGCCTGGCTCAGTGGTCATGGGAGAGGGAGTTGAGGCTGCTGATTGAGGGGATACTTTTGCTGGGTGTGGACAAAAAACAGGGGGAGGGGGTGGACCACTGCCTTCCTGGTTGGGACACCAAGGGCCTCAGCTGTTGAAGGTGGAATCTCCAGGCAATGTTTTGCCAGAAACTCTAGGGCAAGCTGCTTTGTGTGAACATCGCAGACTCAGTCTTCCCAGCCATGAGATGGACATGCAATGGAATCTACCTCATGGAGGTGATGAGAGTGTTCAGTGACGAAAACCAGGTAATGTGTTTGGACCCTCTTGTAACATGTGAAGTCAGGTCTTGTTTTATGATTATTTTAGCCACTGGTATATGAAGATTTGCTTCTAGCCTGAACATCCCCCCAGCAGACTAGTGGCCTGAGGCTGAATAGAGACATTCCCTGGTTCTCACACATCCTAACCAGAGCCAGGACCTGGATGTGCTGACAGCAGAGAAGCTGAGTAAAAGGAAAGGCTGTTGGGATGAGGTCTCTGACCAAGGCCAGAGTGTGGCTCTGGAGAGCACCAGAATGCCTCTTCCCAGCTGTGGGCCCTGGGCACAGGCAGCAGGAATGCCTGCTCCTAGACGGGACTCAGACACAGGAGCTTCAGGAAGCACTTGGGCTATTACAGTAGCTGCATGCCTGGCCTTGGGTTTCTACCATCTATCCCACCTCAACCCCTTCACAGTACTTCTCTACATAGATTCCTCCCACCACGGCTCCTCTCTATCCAGGATAAAGCCTAACTCCTTTTCGCAGCATTCCAGGCCCTTCCCAGCTTAGTCTATCCTGTTACCTCAGTCTCCCCTTGCCTCTTGATTATTTACGTATGATGGTCCATCTTCATTGTCAACTTGAATAGATTAAGAATCACCATAGAAACATACTTCTGAGTGTGTCTATGAGGGGTCCCGGACTGAATAAAAAATGGGGCTGAGGATAAGCATTCATTTCTCTGCTTCCTGTCTGTGGACAGTATAACCAGCTGCCTCAGGCTCTAACCACCATTCCTTCTCCGCCATGATGGACAGTACCCTCAAAGTGTGAGTGAAAATAAACCCTTCCTTCCTTAAGTTGCTTTTGTCACAATGATGAGAAAGGGACTGAATCCCAAAAGTTGGTGACAGGAGTGAGGTTGCTGCTGTGATAAACCTGAACATGTGGCTTGTAGGCATTTGGAACTGAGTTGCAGGAGGAATGTGGAAAAGTCTGGTGGTGGGGGCAGAGAAGCCTTAGAACATGGCAAATGGAGCTCAACGGGCCATTCTGCTGTGAGTTTGGAAGTTAAGGATGCGGAGAGACATGTGGACAGTGGAGGCCTGACACTGAGGCCTCCACTGTCCACATGTCCACACTGAGAATGAGGACTCTGTTGGGAATTGGGCTAGGGGCTATTAGTGTTCTATTCTGGCGAAGAATCTAACTGCATTTTGCCTGTGTCGTGAGGCCTTGAGTAAGGCTGAGTTCAATAGTAATGGGGACTACTTGCTGATATATTTTGGTAGAGGAAGTTTCAAGGAAAGCTAGCACTCAGGCTCTACTACAGGTACTGCTCACGGATGTTAGCCAGATTTACCATGGGGTGAAAAGCAGAGCAGAAAGATGAAAAATGAACAGCTTGGTGAGGGGAAGTTACAGACGAAGCAGCTGAAAAAGCAGCTGCAGTTGTTAGAGATTAGTCCCACTAAACCTTATGGTCTTCACTGGGACAAGAGGAAAGCTGCTCTAAGGGCGAGACTCCCCCACCCCCCATCAGAAGGCTCCAACTTGTGAAAATGCAAATTCATTTGAAAGGAGAGAGCCTAAACTGAGGATGCAGTTGAAAGGCTTCCTTGCTCCAAAAAGGCCACACAGATAAGTGCTTTCTGAGAAGCAATCTCAAAGGAACACAGAGGCCACTGTAGCTGTGGTCTTAAGGGAGCCAGGTTGCATTTCAAACTGGCAGCAGAACTTGGCAATATCATCTATTTGGTTTTGCAGACATGAAAGATGTCAGAATGAGTAGGTAAGGGAGGCTTGCACCAAGTTTCCAGAAAGCTGCTGAGGCCAGGCAACGTGCCTTGGATTCCCTCAAAGGAGATCTTGAGAGAAGCCATTGCGTGAAGTGGGAAGGCAAAGCCTAACTGATGATAATGAAGAGCCTAATATGTATGTTGAATGATGCCAGGACCATGAGCTCTGTATGGCAAGAAAAACTGCAGGGACAGAGTAGAGCTGGGCCAATAAAGAGCCCATGTGTGCTGTAGGTGGCAGATCTGAGGACCATACAGCTGATGACATGGAGGGTCACTATTTACCTTGCTGGCTGTGGGTCTTGTTTTGGTCCAATATTTTCTTGCTATTTCCCTATGCCTCCCATCTGGAAGAGAGAGGCTTATTTTATGGTAGTCCCCAGTTGGTGGGGCTGTTTGGGGAGGTTACAGAACCTTTAGGAGGTAGAGTCTTGCTGGAGAAAGTACATCGCTGGGGGTGGCTTTGAGAGTTATGGCCTTGCCGCACTTTCAGTTCACTCTTTCTGCTTCCTGCTCTGCCACCTGGTGCCCTGCTGCCTTTATGGACGCTTCCTCTGGAACCATAAGCCAAAATAAACTCTTTCTTCCATAAGTTGATTTTGGTCACAGTATTTTTATCACAGCAACAGAAAAGCCACTCATATAATTGGTCATATGTAACTGACTTTACAGAGGCTCACAGTCGAGAGAGTTCATGAGTCTCAGAAAAAAGACAGGTTGGACGTTTTGCATTTTGAAATGAGGGTAAGACTGTAGGATAGAGTGGAATGTTAGGGCTTAAAGTGATGAGTTTGGGTGCTAGGTTGACAAGAGGTGGATTTGTTTGGGTTCATCTTCATTGTCAAATTAACTGCGTCTGGAATCACTACGGAGATCCTCCTCAAGGTGTGTCTGAGTGCATTTCCAGAAAGGTTTAACTGAAGAGGGAAGATTCACCCTGAACGTGGGCAATATTATCCCGTGGGCTGGGGTCCCAGGCTGAATTTAAAGGAGAAGGGGAGCTGAGTGCCAATATTCGTTGCTCTTGGTGCTGTCTAACTATGGACACAATGTAATCAACTGCCTCTTACTTATCCTATGCCTTGCCCACTCTGATGATACACTACCTTCCAAGCCTCAGTCAAATAAACCTTTCTTTCCTTAAGTTCCCTTTGGAGGTATTTTGTCACAACAATTAGAAAAACAGTAACTAATATACTGAGATGTTAGGCCTGAGCCACCAAGCCTGGCTAACTGTTTACTTTTTTTTTTTGAGACAGTGTCTCCTGTGGCCCAGACTGACCTGGAACTTACTATGTAGCTAAGGATGACCTTGGACTTCTGATCCTCCTCCTTTTACCTCCTAAATGCTGGAATCACAGGTGAACATTACCATGTCTAATGTACAGGGTGCTGGAGATGGAACCCAAGGCTTCATGCTGCTAGCTGAGCACTCTACCAACTGAGCTATATCCAGCCCTAGCTCTGCTTAATATTTATTTATTTTATTTATTTTTTTATTAATTTTATTTATTTCTGCATGTGTATGAATGTACTGTCTGCATGCAAGTCTGTGCACCCGTGTCGTGCAACGCCGCGGAGTTCAGAAGAGGGTCTCGGATTCCCCTGGAATTGGAGCTTCAGACGGTTCTCAGCCGCCATGTGGGTGCTGGGGATCGAACCCGGGTCCTTTGTAAGAGTGGTCGGCGCTCTTAACCGCTAGGCCAGTATGAGTGTACTGTCTGCATGTAGGTTGGTGCACCCGTGTCGTGCAATGCCACGGAGGTCAGAAGAGGGTGTTGGATTCCCCTGGAACTAGATTTAAAGACGGTTCTTAGCCACTATGTGGGTGCTGGGAAGTGAATCTGAGTCCTCTGCAAGAGCAGTCGGTGCTCTTAACCGCTGAGCCATCTCTCCAGCCCTGCTTAATATTTATAAACACTGAAAATACACCCAATTCATCCCAGAGACAGTTTATCAATACAGAAAAGTATTTTTATTTTATTTTTTTAATTTTGTTTATTATTTTCTTTTATTTATTTATTTTTTGTGTGTGTGTATGAATGTACTGTCTGCATGTAGGTTGGTGCACCCGTGTTGTACAATGCTGCAGTGGTCAGAAGAGGGCGTCAGATTCCCCTGGAACTGGAGTTAAAGATGGTTTTGGTTCCCACCACCATGTGGGTGCTGGGAATCAAACCCTGGTCCTTTGCAAGAGCAGTTAGTGCTCTTAACTACTGAACCATCTCTCCAGCCCCAAGTATTTTTATTTGTTTATTTTTTATTTTTTTATCTTTTTTTTTTTTTTTTGGTCTTTTCGAGATCCCTGTAGCTCCAGCTGTCCTGGAACTCACTCTGTAGACCAGGCTGGCCTTGAACTCAAAGATCCGCCGGCCACTGCCTCCCAAGTGCTAGGATTAAAGGCGTCTTTTTATGTGTATGAATGTACTGTCTGCATGTAGGTCTGTGCACCCGTGTCGTGCAATGCCGCGGAGGTCAGAAGAGGGAGTCGGATTCCCCTGGAACTGGAGTTCTCCTGGAATTGACGTTACAGACGGTTCTCAGCCCCCGTGTTGGTGCTGGGGATTGAACCTGGTCCTCTGCAAGAGCAGTCGGTGCTCTTAACCGTTAGGCCATCTCTCCAGCCCCCCAAGTATTTTTATTTTATTTATTTTTTATTTTTTTATTTTTTTGTCTTTTCGAGACAGGGTCTCCTTGTAGCCCCAGCTGTCCTGGAACTCGCTCTGTAGACCAGGCTGGCCTTGAACTCACAAAGATCCGCCTGCCTCTGCCTCCCAAGTGCTAGGATTAAAGGCGTGTGCCACCACGCCCGGCAGTATTTTTATTTTTAAAAAATATTTTATATTATTTTTATTCTTTTTTATGTGTATGAGTGTAGTGCCTGCATGTACATAAGTACACCCCTGTTGTGCAATGTCCACAGAAGTCAGAAAAGGGCATCAGATCCCAGAGATTTGGAGGTACAGATGGTTATTACATGCTCTGTGGTGCTGGGAACAAAACCCAGGTCTTCTGCAAGAGTAGACAGTGCTCCTAACCTTAAGTAATCTCTCCAGCCCCAGAGAAAGTTTTTTTTTTTAAATCCTGAGATCGGGGATCTCCCAAGACCACCGGAAGCACAGGTAGATGCTGGGCGCCTCAGCCAGGCTGACTACCCGATTGCATTTCGCTGTCCCTGGCCCGTGTGGCTGTGGGGGCGGAGTCATCCTCCCAGCTGGTACAAAAGGTGGGCCCGTGCAAGTCCTGAGATCGGGGATCCCCCAAGACCACCTGAAGCACAGGCAGAGAAAGTATTTTTAAAACAAGTAAACAAGCTGGGCGTGGAGGTACACACCTTTAATCCCAGCACATGGGAGGCAGAGGCAGGCAGATCTCTGTGAGTTCAAGGCCAGCCTGGTCCACGGACAGCTGGGGCTGCAGGGAGACCCTGTCTCAAAAAGACCAAACCAAACCAAACCAAACAAAACAAAAAGTCAGCCTGGTCTACATGGTAAGTTCCAGGCCAGCTGGTGTCAGTGACCATTTATACCCACTAGAACGTCATGGCTTCTGAGGCTCAGACACAGGAAACCTTGCTGAGTTTGCCATGGTCTCCTGCACAGTCAATCTCCAGGTTCTTCCTCTGGATGACCCTGACCCTGGGAACCTGGCTATTGACTAGCAGAAGTTTGCATGACTCACTGCCCGTGTCTGTGTGCCACAGTCAACAGTTCCTGCTTCCTAGTGGTGCCAGGGGTCCACCTTATTTTTTTTATTAAAAAAATATTTTTTGGTCTTTTTGAAGCAGGGTCTCCCTTTAGTCCCAGCTGGCCTGGAGCTCACTATGTAGACCAGGCTAGCCTTGAACTCCCCAAAATTGGCTTGCCCCTGCCTCCCAAGTGCTGGGATTAAAGGCATGAGCCACCACACCCAGTTAAAAAATTCTTTTAAAGACAGGGTCTCCTTGTAACCCTAACTAGCCTGGAACTCACTATGTAGACCAGGCTGGATCCAGCCTTCGTGTGGATGTCAGGATTTGAGCTTAGGTCTTCATGCTAGTAGGGCAAGTACTTTGCCCACAGAACTATCTTCCCAGCTCCATATTTTTCTTTTCTTTGGGATAAATGCCAAGAGTTTGAATTTTTTTTTTTTTTTTTTTTTGGTCTTTTTGAGACAGGGTCTCCCTGTAGCCCCAGCTGTCCTGGAACTCGCTCTGTAGACCAGGCTGGCCTTGAACTCACAAAGATCCGCCTGCCTCTGCCTCCTGAGTGCTAGGATTAAAGGCGTGCGCCACCACACCCAGCAAGAGTTTGAATTTTAACTCCTAAGGTGATGCACATCTTTAAGGCTTACTAAGTAAGGGCATTCTAACCATCTTCCAGAAACTTGACCTCTTTAGACTCCTGCTATCCCAACCACAAGGCACAGGGTGGCCCTTTCTTCAAACTCCCATCAGCATAAAATAGCTACCAACTGAAAAGATGAAAAAACGATTCCAGATTATGGCTTTGATTTCAATTTCTTTGATTATGAGTGAGATCAGTCACCTTTCATACCCATATCGACTATCACTACTTTGTCTTTTGCGATATTGCCTATTCATACCCTTTGACCAATTTTTATATTGCAGTGTTTGTATATTTTATTATTGATCCATGAAACCTTTTTGTTACAGGGGTCATGTCTTACAAACCTCTTTTGTGTCTTTAAGTTTACATAGAAGCCACTCAGACCAGGTAACACAGCCCCTTAACAAGGCACAAGGCAAGTATTCAAAAACAGCAAGAGAATTTAACCAGAATTTAACTAGAGTAGTTGCCTGGAGAAGAATCCAGGGTCGGGGAGCCAGAAGGCCAGCAAAACTGACCATGCTGAGAAGAGGCTATGAATGGGAGCTGCTAATGGCTCCCAGGGTCTCCTTGCCCTTGGGGAGGAGGAGCTGCCTCTCCTGGAAGATTGCACACTCCTGGAAGGTCCACAAGCAACAGCAGGAGAAGATGCAGAAGGCCAGCCCCTCAACTCAAGGAGGGATGGACATGGGGGTGTCATTTGCTCCGCAGCTGCCAGTGAGACTGAGCTGCTTCTTGGCTCTTCCCTTGTCCGGTTCTTCTCCCGCCCCTTCCTGCTGGGACCGCTCTTCTGATTTGCCCAGGCTCTGCTTTCTAGGGACATTCTGAGGGAACCAGAGCTGCAGGGTCAGGCACAGGATCAAAGAGACCAAAGGAGGAAAGGGCATGGGGAATTCCCTCCAAAGCCAGGCTGCGAATGTGAAAGCAGAAGGAGTCCTTGCTGCTCTTGAGGCCCTTGCAGTACAAACCGACTCCCCTGTTCCCTTGAAGACGTTGCTTTCCCATTCCCTGGGGGCTTGATGGGATTCACGCACAGCCCCAGGGACGGGCTCTGGAATCATTCCGTCTCTGTAACTGACTTCCCACCATGGCGTCCAGCAATGGAGCACGGAGGCCAATTTCGAGCCCACAAAATGCTGGGGCTTTGGGAGGGGAAGCTCCTCTTTTCTATGGAGGCAGGTGAGCAGCTATCAGTGTAGTATAGCTGTTTCTGTCACCTGCGCAGCTGAAGGATTGTGACAATTACAGGAAACTGAACTGAGAGAAAGATTCTGCTGACACCGGGCCCTGAATCAAACTGAACCTGAAGCCAGACTGATGCCTGACCAGTCTACTAGGAGATCCAGCAGAGCCACCATTGTTCTGGCCCTTGCATCATGAGTCTCAGCAGACACGTGTAAAAGTCCAGTGGTTAGCGCAAGGGTCTGAAGGAGCCATGTTTATAACGGATAAGGGTCTTTCCTATGCTATTCCCTAGGGGATGAGGCCTGGGAAGAAATCTGGGTCTGGGAGAAAGATGTTGTGGCACTTGCAGCTGGGTGGCCTGCAGCTTGATTTCTCTGAGCTCCAGGCATTCTATCCACAGTGTTGGCAAGCCTGCCACCTTACAGGAGCGCCAGTGCCCAGACCCCAGCCCTTCCCCTGGGGGGGGCCTGGCCCTGCCTCCTGCTGGGCCCCTTCCTGTGCCATTGTAGACTTCTCTGCCTCTCCCAGGAGCAAGTGCCACCCTCAGGCCAGAGGAGACAAGTGAGATACCTGATAAGCTCACAATCCACAACAGGAGACAATACACAGAAACCAGGCCCTGCCTGACCTGATATCCCCAAGGGATGTCATTAATCCCACTCCCCCCAAGCAAGTGTGAGCTAGGTTCTAAGCTGGGTGGGGGCCAGAGTGCATCAAGCAACAACCTGTCTTGTCTCTTGATACCAAGTTCTCCCCAATACCCACTGTGAGCCTTAGACATTGACCTTGCTCTTGTTATGTACATACAAAGGTGCATGTGTGTGTAGGAGGTGAATGCTCCAAAGAAAACCAGCTGCAAATCAAGATCAAAGTCAGAGAGTGAGGGGATGGGTCCCACATGAGAGGAGCTGCAGGACCTGAGGTGCCGGCCCCTGTGAAGAAAGGCAGTGCAGAAAGAGGAGTCTGTGTTCAGGATTAGAAAGGTGAATCCGGCAGCATAACGAGAGCCTGTGTAGACTTCAGGCCTCAAGGGGCGAGGAAGCCAGAGGGTCTATGCAGAGAAGTGCTAGGAACAGGTTTCCTTGCCAGTGCTGAGGAGGTTGGAACAGGAAACCCTTGGGGGCAGGTGCAATAGTCTGGGGGAGCACCCATGGGGATCTGAATGAAGGTGGGTGACCGTGGGATAAGTTCTCTGGCCCTGTCTCCCTGGGGATAAAGTGACTATAGAAAGTTGTCTTTACTTGAACCACAGTGGGTGCCTCCCAACTTGGCCCGCCCCCTTCCTCGGATGGTCGCTCTGTGCTGGCCACCTGTTCCCACTGTTGGGTGAGGTAGGCAGCAGGGATCATTAACCCAAGCCATGAACTTACCCTGCCTCCCACATATCTGACTGGAGAGAAGCCCTTCCTCCATTTCCACTCCCTTGGGTCTCCACCACATCAGGCATGTCTCTGCCTTGCAGGGACACACTTGCCATCTGCCACCCCCCGCAGTACACACATACAAGCACCCAAATCACATGGCCTTTGAAAATGAGCAACTGACTTGGAGTCAGGTGGCCTGGGCATGGCTTCCACCCCTGCTGCTCATAGGTCCTCTGTGAACTGGGGATAAATTGCCCCCCCAGCAGGGATGAAAGAGAATATACATACAAGGACATGTGCAAGCCCTTGAAGTACTGCTTAAACATTTGTGTACACTTTCCTTCATCCACCTAACTCTATTGAGCACTGACAAAATCCCAAAGTGTGAACGTCCATGTTCATGACACTGGTCCATCCATTGCATATACACACCGTGCAATGAGGAGAGCTTTGCCAGAAACACACGCTACTCGCATGACCTATGTGACTAAGGGGAAGTGGCCTAAATTAATGGAGAAAGGAAAGAGTTTATCAGGACTGATGTCCCAATAAGGTGGGCTTGTTGGGTCTTGCTAAGTTTTCCAGAAGATAATCCATTCAGTACTTTGCCCAAATAAACAGTTGCATGGAATTGTTATACCTTGATCATACAATTTGCCAGGAGATGGGGGAAAGGCTCTGATGACTTTCCAGGGCACTGACTTCCTAATATACCAATTGTCTTGTTCAGTGTAAGGAACAGAGTCTAGGACAGGTATTCAACACATCAAAACAGCTATGCAACCCTTGAGAGACTTCCTTTTCATGCCTTTTCTGGGCTTCTCTTTTCTCTCCTGAATGTCATTCTGAATAAGAAATAGAATGAACTTCCAAGGACGATGTCTGCACTTCACATTCCATGGGTGTTTGTTGGAGGAATGCAAGAGTGTATGGATTAATAAAAAAAAAATGAATGCTACTGTGTAGGAGCCACGACTCATGGCCGCTCTTCTTTCCTGTCCGGGTCTGTGCGTTTTACCTATGGAGTGTGTGCGCTGGGCAGCCTCTCTCTTGGTTTCCTGCTGGATCAGGCTTCTGTGATCTCAGCCCTTGTGCTGAGGCTGAGGACTGGAGGAGGCCAGTGGGGAATTTGGGGTCTGCATCTTTGTGCCCAGAGGCTCAGGTTACCCTCCACGATTCAGGGCATGGACAGCAGGTATGCACTCCTGTTCCCACGGGGCTGCCTCACTGCAGCCCCGCACTGACCCGCTCTTAACCCCTAGCAAAGTTACACAAACTCCTCCACGCTCTGCTGGCAGCTGGGCCAGCCTCATTACGCAAGGTGGGGGAGGGAACAATGCTTCTCCTTGTGCCCTCAGCCCCTTCCATCTCACCACGGGGCAGATGGACACAGGGGACCAGTGGGAGGGAAACCTGGCTCAGGTTTCAGCCAGGCCTGGAAACTGGCTCTTCCTCCCCAGCAGAACTATGGGGCGTGAAGGGGTCTGGAGCCTGGACGGCAGCAGGGCCTCACTTTCGTCTCTCCATCTCTTCAGCGAATGTACTAGATCTCGTGATGATAACCATAGGAGAATGGTCCGCTCTGAAATCAGGATGCCTCTGTCTGGTTCTTCTGTGGTCAAGGAAGGCACCCAGGGGTGGTCTCCCCAGGGGCTTAGAATGCAGGACAGAGTCAGACTACCCACTCTGAGTCCAGCCTTTGACCAGGCACCTACCACTCTAACACTCCATTTCCTCATTGTCTCAAATAGTACCTACGTCTGGAGTTGTTATGAGAGGGGAATGAGTTCTTGTGCATGCCACCCTTACCACACACCAGCTGACTCCAGGGGCTTAGCAGGAAGAGGCGTTCGTGCTGTCCTTCCTCAGCTTCCTAGGGGAAAGCAAATTGTTCGAATTGTCTAACACAGAACAGAACTACTTAAAGTACATGAAACTAGCTGTCAAAATTGTGAAACATAATCATAGTTTTGATTGCTTTGTGACGGTATAAAAATTTGCAAATTTTTCATCAGGCAAGAAAAGAAAAACAAAGAACGGTCGTCCACCCGTCACTCCCCCCATTGTGTTTGCATGCCGTCTGAATTAGTTTGCTCGTGTTGACACACGCTCTGCTTTGCCTCGCTTGAGACACACATTTCTTATTTTTCAGTTTCGCATTTAGGCTAGAGTTGAATTGTGGTGGGTTCCTTTCCAGATAACTGCCATTGTTTGAAAACAATGTCAAAAGCTCTCTTCTTCTCTGTGGCAGTCGGCCTCCACAATGCCTCTCTGCAGCCTCTGTCTCCTTCAGTGACCTCTCTTCTGCCCCAGGATCTGCTTCTTTTCTTCCTTGGTTAAGAATTCCTGGAAGAGACCGAACAGGAATCCTCAGTGTCTCATAGTAAGATAAACAATCATGAGTTGGGGGGCTGGAGAGATGGCTCAGCAGCTTGCAGAGGACTTGGATTCAATTCCCAGCACCCACATGGCTGCTAAGAACTGTCTTTAAGCCGGCGTGGTGCCTTTAATCCTAGCACCCAGGAGGCAGAGGCAGGTGGATATCTGTGAGTTCAAGGTCAGGCTGGTCTACAGTGGTCTACAGAGTGAGTTCCAGGTCACTGGGGGCTATAGGGAGACCTTGTCTCAAAAAAAAAAAAAAAAAAAAAAAAGAATCATGAATTGGCTGAGAATGTTCAGCACCTCGGACAGCAGCACTGCCAGTCCTCACCTGCTTTTCCAGGATTCCCAAATATAATAGCTAGGCTGTAGCTTCGCTTGAGACTCGGTCTCCTCTTTTGTGGAAGAAGGAGAAGGCAATGTCTGGGAGGACCAGCGGTAGGCAAGACACCCTCTAAGAGCTCTTCAGATCATGGCTCGAAGTTCACCTTCCTTCCATTTCTCTCTACCATCCTTCCCTTTCTTTTTTCTAGCTTGTTAGAGAACTTCCATTCACTTTAGTCACCTGGTAGCCATTGCCCAGGGAGAGAGGTCAAAGACCAAGCCCCAAGTGAGAGTGGCAAACTAGCCCTAGAAACTCCGGGATCTCGATGTTGAGTAGTCTCTGGACTCTGCTTCTAGTCACCTAGAGATGTTGGATATGGGCTTGCACAACAATGAGCTGCTGTAAGAGTCCAGACTCCTCTGTCTGGAGGGATTGAAAGATTTTTCTCACTCTTATGTGTAACTGTACAAAAGCCCAGCTTCCTCTGGGAGGCTTACTACTACACAGCTCCTCCCCCAGGGATACCTCCTCTTCAGGGTCACACTGGGTCAGAGATAGGGCCACAGAACATCTTCGGGAAGGATCAAAAGCAGCAGGCGCACTGGGTGTGGTGGCGCATGCCTCTATTTTTATTTTTATTTTTATTTTTCATTTCTTTATTGATGCTTTGTGTATTTCATACATCGTTTTCCACTGGGCATGGTGGCGCATGCCTTTAATCCCAGCACTCAGGAGGCAGAGATAGGTGGATCTCTGTGGGTTCAAGGCCGGCCTGGTCTACAGAGTGAGCTCCAGGACACCTGGTACTAAAAGGGAGACCCTGTCTCAAAAAATACCAAAAAAAAAAAGTAGCAGGAGCATATGAGTAATATTTTAAGGGTCAAGTCTAGAAGGAACAACCCATTACGCCCCGAGACTTAGTCTTGGCTACACCAAGCCACAAGAGAGTTATTCCTAGTTGGGCTGTATATACTTTTTTACATTTATTTGTTTATTTAAACATAGGGTCTCCTGTAGCCCAGGCTGGCCTCAGATTTGCTGTGGAACCAAAGATGACCCTGAACTCCTGATCTTCCTGTTCCCACCTTCCGAGTGCTGAAATTCCACGTGGGGTTAGAGCTCGCACCCAGGGTTTCATCAATACTAAGCAACCACTCTGCTATCTTGGTAATATCCTCAGTCCAGAGTCCAGATACTCTCATTTTTTCAAAATAAATTTTTTTGCTCTTTTCAAGACAGGGTCTCCCTGTAGCCCCAGCTGTCCTGGAACTCATTCTGTAGACCAGGGTGGCCTTGAACTCACAAAGATCCACCTGCCTCTGCCTCCCCAGTGCTAGGATTAAAGGCGTGTGCCATCATGCCCGGCTGAAAATAAATTTTTATGAGAGAGAGAGAGAGAGAGAGAGAGAGAGAGAGAGAGATACTGGTACATGTGTGGAGGTCAGGGGACAACTTTTATGAGGTGGTTCTCTCCTCCTACCAAAGGTTCCAGGATTGAACTTAGGTTGTTATGCTTGGCTATCAGGTGCTTTTACCCAGTGGACCGTCTTTCCAGTCTGTTTTAAAAGAAAAGAGGCAGGGGGCTGGAGAGATGGCTCAGAGATTAAGAGCACTGGCTATTGCAGAGGACCAGGGTTCAATTCCTAGCACCCACACGATGGCTAGCAACCATCTGTAACTCCAGTTCCAGGGCATCTAGCTCCCTCTTCTGACCTCTGTGGGCATGGCATGATACCCAGGTGATTACATAATCCAGGCAATTGACTCATACACATAGAATGAAAATAAGGCTGGTCGTGGTGGCGCAGATCTTTAATCCCAGCACTTGGGAGGCAGAGGCAAGCAGATCTCTGTGAGCTCAAGGCCAGCCTGGTCTACATAGTGAGCTCCAGGCCAGCTAGAACTAAAGAGAGACCCTGTCACAAAGGACCAAAAACAAACAAAAAAGAAATGAAATATTAAAAAAGAAAAGAGGAGGACTGGAGAGATGGCCTAGCGGTTAAGAGCACCGACTGCTCTTGCAGAGGACCCGGGTTTGATCCCCAGTACCCACATGGTGGCTGAGAACCATCTTTAACTCCAGTTCCAGGGGAATCCGACGCTCTCTTCTGATCTCCGAGGCATTGCACGACACGGGTGTACAAACCTGCATGCAGACAGTACATTCATACACATATAAAATAAATAAAATTAAAAAAAATAAAAAATAAAATAAAAAATAAAAGAGGAAATAGCCAGGTATGGTGGCTAACCCTTTAATCTTAGCACTCGGGAGGCAGAGGCAGGCAGATATCTGTGAGATTGACATCTACCTGGGATGGTTTACATAGTGAGTTCTAGGAAAGCTGGGTCTACATGGTAAGACCCTGTTGAGAGAGAGAGAGAGAGAGAGAGAGAGAGAGAGAGAGAGAGAGAGAGGGAGGAAAGGCCTTGGGCTCAACAAGTCCTGCGCTTAATGAATGAGGTAGAGAATGGAAAGGGGAAGTTTTACCAAGGGAAAGGAATTTATTGAGCTGAACCCTGTGGTAAGTGCTTTCCTGTGCGCTCCAAATGACCTGGAGTCTTCCCAAGTGTCCAGTCTTAGCCAGTCACCTCCCTGCCCTTGCGTCTATCTCCTCCAGCTGGAATATCTTTGTCTTTTGGATGAAGTTAGGCCTGTGCATCCTTAAAACCCAAGAATCACCTCTCTGATTGTGGAACTAGAGGAGCCTCAAAAAGCCAGGGAGGTTAATCACTCACTTTTGAAGTGAGGAAGTCCAGGGTCATACAGTAAGGTGTCTCCTCTGACCGAATAGCCATAGCTTGGGCTCAGGACTCAAAGCCCACTGTTCCTTCAGGCACCGAACAATCCCTGCTCTGCCTTACTATGGGATTTTAAAATTTTTTTCTTTTCTTTTTGAGACAGGGTCTCCCTATAGCCCCAGCTGGCCTGGAACTCACAGAGATCCACCTGCCTCTGCCTCCCAAGTGCTAGGATTAAAGGCAGGCGCCACCATACCCAGCTTAAAGATGGTTCTTAGCTGCCATGTGGGTGCTGGGAATAGAACCCGTGTCCTCTGCAAAAGCAGTCGGTGCTTTTAAACACTGAGTCATCTCTCCAGCCCCTACTATGGTATTTTTAACAAATCTCCTGGCCAGTCTATCCTCTAGACTCAGACTATGAAATGAAGAGGCTGGATGAAAGTATCTCCAGGTAGATGGGTGTGGTGGTAATCGAGAGGTAGAGAAAGCAGGTCAAGAGGTCCAGGAGTTTGAAGCCAGTGTGGGTTTGTGAGACTCTGTCTAACAAAAAGATTATCCTAAGTTTCTGTCAGGATATTAACTTAGCTGCTTTGGGCAGAGCTTTCAAGAATCCCAGACCCGGGTTCCTCTGCAATGATGCTGAGATGCCAGAGAAAACCACAGAGCTTCTGTCTCCTTTCACAGGGGGATTCACAAGTATATCAAGGGGACTCCCTTCCTTGTAGCTCCCCGAGGACCCGGGGTGGCACTGAGTTCTCACTGTGATCTACCCTTCTTCATCTGTAAGACACTCCCTGGAAGGCAGGGATTATTATCCTCATTTTTTTTTCTTTTCTTTTTGAGACAGGGTCTCCCTATAGCCACAGCTGGCCTTGAACTCACAGAGATCTGCCTGCCTCTGCCTCTGCCTCCCAAGTGCTAGGATTAAAGACATGCACCACCACGCCCGGCTTAAAGATGGTTCTTAGCTGCCATGTGGGTGCTGGGAATCAAACCCGGGTCCTCTGCAAGAGCAATCGGCACTCTTAAACACTGAGCCATGTCTCCAGCCCCTATCCTCATTTTTAAAAGATGAAGACACTGAGGTGCTGAGCTCTCTGGGGCAAATGGATTTTCTTTTATCCTAGTGAGGAGAAGGGGATAGAGGGAGAAAAAGTTCAGGCCTTCCCATCAGAGCTGCCACTAGAGAGACAGCTGTCATGGAGGGTGGGGGGGCCTCACAATGAGTGCACCATCAACAGATTTTAACATCAGGTGGGTAAAGACAGAGCCATGGAGTAAACTATATCCATGATGCCCAAAGATCAACCAGTGTTAACTGGCCTTGCTCATGCGAAGATGAAATAGTTCTCATTTTCTACTTTCTGATTTTGACTGAAAGTGTCAGCTTGGTTCTGCTCCAGTTTCACATTTTCCCATGACTGGTAAGTCTATTTCTTTAAAAAAAACCTATTTATTCATTTATTTATTTATTTATTTATTTATTTATTTATTTATTTATCTGGGTGGTGGTGGTGATAATGTGTACATGTGAGTGTGTGTGTGTGTGTCTCCATGCACATGCGACAGAGTGCACGTGAGACTGAGTGGACAACTCGTTGGACTTGGCTCTCTCCTTCCATCATGTGAGTCGTTGGGCGTGGTGGTGTGCTCTCTGCCCACTAAATCATCTCGCCAGTCTTTAAATTCCCTTCTACCAGGGGAGGTTAATCCTTGGGCTCAGACCCAGAAGCAGTGGGCAAAACACTGCTAAGATGGAATAACGTGAGGCCTCTTGTGCACGTATGTTTAGGTGTATACATTTATTTTTCTGTTTTGTTTTTTGTGAGAAAGGGTCTTGTTAAGTGATCTGGGTTGGTCTTGAACTCCCGATCCTCCTGCCTCAGCCTCCTGACTGCTGGGCTTATAAGTATGAGGTACCATATTCTGCTATTTTATTTGCTTTTAATACTTTCTTTCATGACAAAGATTCTGGTTTCCTTATTACTGTGTGATGTGAAGTTTCAGTTTAATATGAATGATTTTTGAGATAGAAGCTCATGTATCTTAGACTGGTCTTAAACATGCTATGCATCTAAGGCTCGACTTGAACTCCTGATTCCTGATCTTCCTGCCTCTGCCTCCCAAGTGATGGAATTAACCATGACACAGGAAATTAAAATGAATATATTTCAAGGGAATGAAAAGATAAGAAGAAAATTTTTGCATCACACCTCCTCACATGCAAACACATGCATGCATCACACCTCCTCACATGCACACTCACCCATGATCATACCTCCTCACATGCACACTCACCCATGATCACACCTCCTCACATGCACACTCACCGTGATCACACCTCCTCACATGCCCACTCACGCAGGCATCAGACATGTCCACATGTACACTCACCCATGATCACACCTCCTCACATGCACACTCACCCGTGATCACACCTCCTCACATGCACACACACCCATGATCGTACCTCCTCACATGCAAACACACCCATGATCACACCTCCTCACATGCACACTCACCCGTGATCACACCTCCTCATATGCACACTCACACATGCATCAGACATATCCACATGTACACTCACCCATGATCACACCTCCTCACATGCACACTCACCCGTGATCACACCTCCCCACATGCAAACACACCCGTGATCACACCTCCTCACATGCACACTCACCCATGATCGCACCTCCTCACATGCACACTCACTCATGATCACACCTCCTCACATGCACACTCACCCATGATCACACCTCCTCACATGCAAACACACCCATGATCACACCTCCTCACATGCACACTCACCCGTGATCACACCTCCTCACATGCCCACTCACACATGCATCAGACATGTCCATACGTACACTCACCCATGATCACCCCCTCACATGTGCACTCACTGATTTCTCATACTCCTCACAGCACAGAACGTTGCCAGCATCCAGGCTTTTCTATAACTGCTGTCCATCTCCTGTCACATGTAACCATAGCCTCATTTTATGGGCTCATGCAGCAGCTCCCCCTCTTTGTCTTGTACCCTTCATGCTGTGTTATGTCTGTGAGCTCCACCGTAAGAATGGGTAAAGAAATAATTTGCCTCCTTAGTATGTTGCATAGTGTTGAGCTGTATGAATATACCCTGATTTTTGTGTGCTGTGATGCCTGGTATACACAGTGCTGGGGACTGAACCCAGAGCTTTTTTAAGGCTGGGGAAACACACTAAGGACTGAGCCACATTCCCAGCCCAACACCCACTTTTAAACAAAAGTTTATTCTGCATGTACTGAGAAATATATACAAGTGAACTTCTAGATGAATCACCACAGTGAATACACTGTGCATCCAGAGAGGAAATAAAACATTACCAGGGGACTGGAGAGATGGCTCAGTGTGTAGGAGTAGTCTGCTCTTGCAGAAGACTGGGGTCTGATTCGCAGCACCCACATGATCGATAACTCCAGTTCTGGGGGATCCACAGCCCTCTTCTGATCTCCTCAGGCATTGCAAGACATGGGCTCACCTACCTACATGCAAGCAATAGACTCAGATACATAAAAAAGTAATAAATATATATATATATTTTTTTTTTTGTCTTTTTTTCAGACAGGGTCTCCCTGTAGCCCCAGCTGTCCTGGAATTCACTCTGTAGACCTGGCTGGCCTTGAACTCACAAAGATCCGCCTTTCTCTGCCTCCCAAGTGCTAGGATTAAAGGCGTGCGCCACCACGCCCGGCTAGTAATAAATATATTTAAAAAATACTTTACCGGCATGGCGGTACACGCCTTTAACCCCAGCACTCAGGAGGCAGAGGCAGGTGGATCTCTGTGAGTTCAAAGCCAGCCTGGTGTTCATAGCGAGTTCCTTGCCAGCTGGGGCTACAGGGAGACCCTGTCTCAAAAATACCATCAAACAAACAAACAAACAAAAAAAACTTTACCAGAGCTGGCTATGGTGGCACCCGCCTTTAATCCCAGCACTCAGGAGGGTAGAAGCAGGAGAATCTCTGTGAGTTCAAGGCCAGCCTGGTCTACACAGTGAGTTCCAGGCCAGCTGGGGCTACAGGGAGACTCTGTCTCAAAAAGACCAAAAACTAATAATTAATTTGAAAAACTACCAGAACCTCAGAAGTCCCCATATCCTTTCTGTCATCTCAAAATGCTTTCACAGGTAGTTGTCCTGACTCTGAGCAGCATAGCTCAATTCTGAGTTTGTATGAACTTGATAAAATTGGATTCATGTATCAATACACTGATAAGTTTATATACTTTTCTGTTGGTGAATATTCAACTATTACATATAATGCTTTTCTGAAGTTTTCTGATGTGTCTTTGAGATACATGTATATATACAGATGTACAGATATAGATATATGTTCAGTCAGTTTTTAATTGATAGACTATTTTTAAAATATTTTTTAAAATCTCATTTCTTTTTTTAATTTTTATAATTTATTATTTTTTATGTGTATGAGTGCACTATCTGCATGTAGGTTGGTGCACCCGTGTCATGCAATGCTGCAGAGGTCAGAAAAGGGTGTCGGATTCCTGAGTTAAAGACAGTTCTTAGCCACCATGTGGGTGCTGAGAATTGAACCCAGGTCCTCTGCAAGAGCAGCCGGCGCTCCTAACCACTGAGCCATCTCTCCAGCCCCAATAGACTATTTTTTGAGACAAGTTCTTACTGTGCAGCTTGGCTGGCTGGGAACTAACTATGTAAACCAGGCTGGCCTCGAACTCACAGAGATCCATCTGCCTCTGTCTCCTGAGTCTGGGATTACCATGCTTGGGCTACCCCAGTTCTTCTTAATACTGAGTGATATTCCATTGCATGAATTTCCTGTACTTTATCGATTCACTGATTGAAGGACATCTTAGTGGCTTTGGATGATTTTAAACACATTTGCTATCATCTTCCATGTGGAGTGTTTTTGTGTGGAAATACTTTTCTTTTTTTTTTTTTTTTTTTTGCGAGACAGGGTCTCCCTGTAGTCCCAGCTATCCTGGAACTCACTCTGTAGACCAGGCTGGCCTTGAACTCACAAAGATCCACCTGCCTCTGCCTCCCGAGTGCTAGGATTAAAGGCGTGCTCCACCACGCCCAGAAATACTTTTCAAGTCATTTGGGTAAACACCTCAGAGTGGCGCCACTAGACGACATAGTGCCATGAATTTGCCCTGGTAAGACACTGGCAAACTGTGTTCTAAAACAGGGAGGGAGAGTGCGGTGGAGAGGGGGTGGCCTACTGTTTTGAATTCCCTCCAGTAATGAACAAGTAAACAGCTTCCTGCCGTTCTTCACTCTCCTTTGCATTTCTGTTGCTAATATTCTGGACTTTGCTCATGCTTATTGCGGTATGTGGCATCTCATGTTTTGCGAGTCTTTAATAACCTGAGTCAGAGCATCTTTCCATATTCTTATTTTTCATCTTGTAGCTACTGATGAGAAGACCGTTCACATTTTCATTGGGCTGTTTGTTTTCTTGTTGTTAAAATTCAAGGGGTCGCCAGGCGTGGTGTCTCATGCCTTTAATCCCAGCACTCAGGAGGCAGAGGCAGGTGGATCTCTGTGAGTTCAAGGCCTACCTGGTCTACATATCATAGCAAGACTCTGTCAAAACAACGGAAAGAAAAATGAAAAGTATCTCAGATTTGGCCCACATAATGTAAATGAGATGCTATCACTCATGTTTGGTAAGTGCCAGGTGGGAAGTTCTTTTGAGCCTAAGAAGGGGGCTCTTCTGACTGTAGCCTTCCCACCCTCTTCTCTGTCAAGGGCCTGAGGACCTAAGGTCACCTGGTGACCTACTCCTTATCTGGCCTGGAGATCAGGAGGTACCCAGTTTAGGGGGTCAGACACCAGATGCCCCCCTTGTCCCAAGGGTAGCGCTGAGACTTGCAGCTGGAGGCCTCGGGATCAGAAGGTCAGATTCCTCCCTGAGCCTCTGCAAACAAACATGAGGCGAGGCTTGGGGAGGCCACAGGGCACATGGAGGATTTTCTCCTGGATTGTGTCCTTGCCTGCCACAGTCTTGGACCTGAACACCCTCGGGCATCTTTCCACAAGCCTTGCACCAGCGACACTTCATTCACCCAGCCCTCATGGGCTCTCCTCCAGATTTGCTGGGACAGTGTCTCTCTATCTTTCCACACTCATTCCTGTCTCTGGAAAGGGAGGAGCTATCAGTCTCAAAGTACCCACTACTCCACCTCTATTCCAAACCCTCCTGTAATGAGGGGCCATACCAGTGGTGTTAGAAAGAACCTGCCCAGCAGTGGAGTGTGGCTCAGTGGTACAGCACCTGCTTAGCATGTGAGAGGACATGCTAAGGTTCAATCCCCAGCACTACGAGAGAGAGAGAGAGAGAGAGAGAGAGAGAGAGAGAGAGAGAGAGAGAGAGAAAAGAGGCTTAGAAGTATAGTGCATTTATTATATGACTCTTTTTGAAAAAACTTATACTGGGGCTGGCTAGACAGCTCAGTGGATGCCTGCAGCCAAGCCTGACAACCTGAGTTCAGTCCCTAAGACCTACATGGTGGAAGATGAGAACCAACTCCCAACAGTTGTCCTCTGACCTCCACATGCACATTATGACACACACGTGTCTATACACACCACACACACACATAAAATGTAAAAAATGCTTTATCACCTACCAATCTATCAAAATATATTCAAATATGTACATAAATATTTCTATAAATATGGATAAGCTCTCTCTCTCTCTGGAAAACTTCACAATAAGACTACCCTGGTGCAGGGGTGGGAGGCTAGCTAGTTCTTCACTCTACCCCACCTCCTCCTTTTGCAATCTTTCCTGTGTGCATGCATTGGTTATTTAAATAGGCAAAATGCTTCTGAAAGCCAAATTCCAGTTTGCACACTCCTTGCCAACCATACTCGCTCCTTGTGGAGATTAAGATGGAGAATTCTTGTACTCATAATTTATTATTTATTGTTAAAAAAATGAAATAAAAGAAAGAAAAAAATAAAGAGTTGGCCAAGTTCTTGAAAAAAAAAAAAGATGGAGAAGTGTCCAAACCTCAGTCTCCATTCTGTCCTGCTTTGTGAGATGGCAGCAATTCCTTACCTTGCCTATAAAGTGTGAGCACTGCAATGTGTACCTTCTAGGTTACTGAGGGTACCTGGGGGTGGGGGGACATGTGGCTCAGCACAGGTGCTCTACTAAGTTTATAATTATTCTTTAATCTTGACCTCTTATTTAGCCTGCATACCTTTCACCTATCTTATTCTCTTGACAATGTGGGGTATTTGAATCCTGTTTTACAGAGAATAAATGATAACTCAGTGACCTACCCAAGGATAAGCACTAGACAGCTTGCCAAGCCAGGAGCCCAGCCCCTGGCATCTGCAGCCTTCTTCCTCCTTCCCCACTGCCTCTGGGTCTAGACCCTAGATGAGCATCCTAAATTCTGGGGGTGGAGAGAAGGCTCATCAGTCAAGAGCACTGGCTGTTCTTACAGAGGACCTGGGTCCTACCAATCTATCAAAATACATCCAAATATGCACATAAATATTTCTATAAATATGAATATGCCCTAGAATCCATAGATAAGCTCTCTCTGGAAAACTTCACAATAAGTTCCTACACCCTCATCGTGGCTGGCAACTATCTGTAACTTCAGTTCTAAGGGATCCAAGACCGGGCTGGAGAGATGGCCTAGCAGTTAAGAGCGCCGACCGCTCTTACAGAGGACCCGGGTTCGATCCCCAGCACCCACATGGCGGCTGAGAACTGTCTGAAACTCCAATTCCAGGAGAACTCCAGTTCCAGGGGAATCCGACACCCTCTTCTGACATCCGCGGCATTGCATGACATGGGTGCACAAATTTGCATACAGACAATACATTTATACACATACAAAAATAAATAAAAAATAAAATTAAAAAAAATAAATAAACTAAGGGATCTAAGACTTTATGCTCTTGCATGCAAGGGTACACTTACATACATGCAAGCAAAACACTCATGCACATAAAATTGATAAATAATTATAAAAATATAGCTGGGCATGGTGGTGCATGCCTTTAATCCTAGCACTTGGGAGGCAGAGGCAGGAGGATCTCTGTGAGTTCAAGGCCAGCCTGGTCTACAGAGTGAGTTCCAGGCTAGCTGGTGGCTACAGAGAGACCCTGTCTCAAAAAGACAAAAATAAATAAATAAATAATAAATAACTTTTCAAATTATGTTCTAGGGATCACAGTGATAAACTGCCTTCTCCCCTCTGAGGTCCCATTTGAATCCTTGCCTGAATTTCTTGAGAAGTGAGCATGCAAGGAGAGGCAGGCTTCTCCCCAGAATCCAGTTTCACTCACAGAAAGCCGGAGACCCTGAGACTTAGTGGGAAAAGTGTAGGAGAAAGCTGCAGACTTAAAGGTCCCAGGAGCATATAAATATATCACCACCAGACCCCAGCCCAGACTTGGGGGGGGAGGTATGGTTAAGACCTACTTAGAGAGCAGGGAGTCGAGGTCTAACAGTTGGATTCCCTCCGGATCTAGAGGCATCATCAAGGTGTCTCTGTCCCCAAGGAAGATGGAATATGGGATACTCTAGTCCCTGTGCTTCAGCAGGCTCAGCAGACATCAGTCATACTCAGCAAAGCTTGGCCAAGGTAGAGCCTGATATATACAGGTATCCATTAAATATCTGTCCACTGGAGATTAGCAGAAGGTCATCCTCTCCACTTCTGCCTCTGTACACTGCTGTCTCCATCATTTGCCTGTTCCTGTGTCTGGGAAGTTCTGGCTGGAGTATACCTTATATTCTCCCCAAAGAACCTCACATATGCTTTTGTGTGGTCAGCTGGGTGACAGGCTACAAGGATGGGGGATGTACTAGGAGCCACAGCAAGTTCCTGCATCCCCCGTCATGTTCCCAGTATGGAGGATGAAATTTCCCTGTTATCAGTTTCCCACCAGCACTCCACCCCCCTCTTCCTCCCATATTCTAGGTAGGCCCTTAGCTAGTGATTTTCAGCAGAGAGGCTCAGCCTCAGGAGTGGGAAGCTGCATCTGTTGCCCACGGATATCTCACCCAGACCAGAACAGGGACCCAGGACATCCACCAGCCCTCCATCTCCCCAGGCATGGCTCCCAGCTGGCTTAACACATACTCTTCTGCAGTCCTTCACTCTGCCCTCCTCAGCCCAGGCTCCCTGCATCCCAAGACCCTAGAGAGCAGAGGTGAGGAAGTGTGGGCTCCCACAGACACTCAGGACACAGCTACTGGCCTTAACCTCTGTCTTCCATCTGTCTAATGGGATGCTGGCAGGGAGGCTGCTCTAAAGGAGAGAGGACTCCTCTAGACCCACTAGAACTAAGCAGAGTAACCTGGCATGCATTCTTTTCCATTCATTGACTGGCTTACTCATTCACTCACTCCTAATAAGACCCAGGCTGCCCAGAAGACGTCACAGAAGACCCAGATGGAACGAGCTGGAAATCCCACATGTGCCTGGGCCCGGCCTCATAGATGGTGACAGAGAAGAGCATTGGGCCTTGAGTCAAAAAGATTAGATTCTGGGGCTGGAGAGATGGCCTAGCGGTTAAGAGCGCCGACCGCTCTTGCAGAGGACCCGGGTTCGATCCCCAGCACCCACATGGCTGCCGAGAACCGTCTGAAACTCCAATTCCAGGAGAACTCCAGTTCCAGGGGAATCCGAGACCCTCTTCTGACCTCTGCAGCATTGCATGACACGGGTGCACAGACTTGCATGCAGACAGTACATTCATACACATACAGAAATAAATAAAATTAAAAAAAAAAAAAGATTAGATTCTATCCCTGCTCCTCCAGTATCCCAGAGCTCCCTTGGGTAAGGGTCTGGCCATATCTGTCCTTCATCTGTAGAATGGGAGGGGCAGCTGGGTTGGGGGTACCTAAGGGTTGTGGGGGGCAGGAGGATATACCTCTCCACCCTGGAATTGACTTCATGTTCTGATACAGTGCTCACAGAGGTGGCCCCAGAAGTCTTCCTGGATTGAAGTTACGCTGCTCCTGCAGTAGCTCCATTCTGGAAAAGAGCCTAGATAAGACCCTAGACCAGCGGGGGTCCAGCCTCACCTCAGTGCTGCCACTCAAGCAAACGACCCCACACTGCTACCAGTAGGGGGGTCTTCTTTCTGCCCCTCCTCTTCCTCCTCCCTCCCCTGTCCCTCTTCCCCCTCCTCCGTCTTCTCCTCTTTCCCCTCTTCTTCCTTTTCTTCTTCTTTCTCCCTGAGACTTTCTAGTGTCCCCAGCAGTCCCCCTGTCTGGGACTTCTTATGACCAAAGCTTCTCTAGGCCCAGGTATCCAAATCGGGCTGGGCCCTCGGCTCCTCGAGGACCTGGGGATCCAGAAGCTTCTCAGCAGAGCAGGTTGGGGCTGTATTTCTGTGCACTCGGGAGCAGAGAGAGAGGAAGGTGAAGGACAGGGACTGCGCCCCCACCCCAAGTGCTCTGAGAGCTGAAGCGGCTGATCTGGCTGCCTGACTGGGCTGCCGAGGGCAGTGCTCTGGGGCCTGTGTGTTCCCCTGAGCCAACTGGGGCTTCTCTCCTGGCCTCTCCAAGGCCTTTGCTTTCTAGTGACCCCAGGCTATAGCTGCTGAGCCAACACTGTCCAAGCCAAGTGCTCTTCCCACAGCCCCGCCACAGTGAGCTTAGCCCGCATATCGGCCCACAGAGAAGGAAGGACAGCCGAGAGACCAGGTGCAGACTCCCCGCCTCCCTCTCGGCTGCTTTTCAGAATTAGGGGGACCGTCCCTGTGTTCTACTGCTCTAGTGGAAACAGAGACCAAGAGATAAGGAGACCCCTGGGGTCACACGGCAAGATGGAAGCCATCTCGTTGCTCCAGCTGGGCTTCCTGAGGGCTCTCCTGGGCTCCAGACCGCAGGCAAAGACTGCCACTGAGCCACGTGGCATACGCCCCTGCCACCCAGAAAGCAGAAAGCTCATCCTCCTCTCCACCTCAACCTCAACTCTGTCCAAGGGAAGCCAGGCTTTCCTGCTGTACGCAGCAGCTCTGGGGCTATGGGTCAGAGGTTCTGAGCTCCGAGAGGCTGCTGCCAGATAACCAAGGTTCAGAGGTCTAGGGAGATGGGCCATTGGTGTAAAGTGCCCTGCTGTGCAAGTACACGGACCTGCGTTCAGATCCCCAGTACCCAGGTAAAGCTGGCACGATGTAAGCTTATAATGCCAGCACAGGGGAGGGGGGAGCAAAGACAGACACATCCTGGAGTTCAGTGGACAGTAGTTCTAGCTGAATGGATGATCCAGGTCAGTCCAGTGAGAAATGCTGTCTCAAAAGTAAGGTAGAGAGAGACCGAGGAAGACATCCAATCTCCTCTCTCTCTCTCTCTCTCTCTCTCTCTCTCTCTCTCTCTCTCTCCACACACACACACACACACACACACACACACACACACACACAGGTTTATATCAAGATTAAAACCCACACACTTGGTTTCCAATACTCTGAACCCCAGGAACCAGCAGGACTCAGATCGGCTCCCTTAAGCCATGCGTGAGTACTTACCCTCCCCATGACAGGGTTTGGTTTCTTCTGTCAGATTTGGGGGTTCTTTCAAGCCAAAGTTGTGTCCCATATGACTTTAAATTCTCCAAGAGTAGGAATTGTTCTTCCTCCAGCCAACTGGAGATCCCCAGACCAGAACAGTGACTCTCTCATGAAGTTGGCTATTTCCTTTTTTTAAAAAAATTTAAAAAAATTTTAAATTTATTTTCTATGTGTATGAATGTACTGTCTGCATGTAGGTTTGTGCACCCGTGTCATGCAATGCCACGGAGGTCAGAAGAGGGTGTCAGATTCCCCTGGAACTGGAGTTACAGACGGTTCTCAGCCGCTATGTGGGTGCTGGGGATCGAACCCAGGTCCTCTGCAAGAGCAGTTGGCACTCTTAACCGCCAGGCCATCTCTCCAGCCCTGCAAAGTTGGCTATTTCCAAGAAAACACTATCTCCTCATAAGACTACCTGTTTCCCAAGAACAGGTCTCTTCCATGAGATTGAGTTGGGCCTATGTTCCCCTCCAGCTAGCCCTCATCCTGGGCATAGCTATATCAATATCATTTGCCACAGGGCAGCTTGCTTTGGGTAACAGGGAACTCCTGCCCCCTCACCCCATCCCCAGGGAGTCAAGCCAGAGAGACTGCTGAGAGCGGCCTCTGGGGCCTGTCACAGACCAGCCAGGCCCATCCAGGCCACAGTCTTCCTCTCCCTGCCTGCCACCCCCACTGGGCAGCCCAGCGCCCCCTGACCTCACTGCCTTCCATCATGGGAGATCTATAACATTTACAATCCCCCAAACAAAAGCCCCTGAGAGCTGAGGACAGAATTCATCTTCCCAACTGACAAGCCCCGTTAATTAACGACTTGGAAATCGATGACGAGAAGGGACAGGCAGCAAATGACACCTCATCGTGGGCCAGGCAGAGGGAGGAAATGTCCGGGGACTGGTGGACACGCACCGTGGGGCTGGCCCAGCGCCTGGAGAGCCACCGCCCCCATCTGTCATTGTCACTTCAAACACCATCGACTACCTTCCAGTCCAGAAATTCTCATTTCCCACCATGATGGACCAGCAAGGAAGGGATGAGGTTATAACAGAAGAGTGATGGAGAGTAGTTTACAGAGGCCTACTACGTGCAGAGCACAGTGCGAGGTACTTCTCATACAATAAAGACCTGACAGCAACTGTGTGAGGTAAGTTTCCCATCTTAGAGATGTGAAATGAGGGACTGGAGAGCTGGCTAAAGTTGGGTTGATGTTTTTAAACGATTACTCTGGTTGAGTGAAAGAAGGAAAGATCTCTGGGTTTGAGAGCAAAAGACCTGAAAGCAAGGCTGGTGAGGTGCTCAGTGGGTAAGGGCGCTTGCTGCCGAGCTTGATGACCTGAGCGCAGTCCTGGAACCCACACAGTGGAAGGAGAGAACCGGCTCGGGGACGTTGTCCTCTGACCTTCACACGTGTCATAGTAAGCATGTGTGTGCCACATACACCATTAATAAAAACATTTTCAAAAGAATTGAGACCAAGCTCCATCCCTACCTACTGTGTAATAATATCTGACAAGTTGCCTGATAACTCTCTCCCTACCCACTGCAGAGGACACGGCATCCTGGTGAATGAGTACAGGGAAAGGGCCGGGCATTATTTCCTCACTATCAGGCCTGCCGATCACCCCATCCAAAACCGGGCAAGATGTGGTAAAATGGAGTGAGGAGTCCCAAGGGCTGTACCAGAGAGTGGCTCAAGGTGGCCACCAAAGTATCAAGAGCAACCTGAGCCCTTGGGCCGATCTCTGAGGGGTTCACTTTTTCTGTTAAAAGCGGGGGGTAAAAAGGGGGGTAATAACAGGACTATGAAGTTTTGCTTGATAGTAGAGCATCTGCATACTTGAACCCCAGGTTTGATTTTTAGAGAGAAAGAGAAGGGAAGGAGGGAGGAGGGGGGGAGAGAAAGAGAGAGAGAGAGAGAGAGACAGAGAGAGAAAGGAAAAGGAGTAGAGGAGAAAGAAAGTGAGAAAGAGGAGAAGGAAGAGGAGGAGGAGGAAGAAGAGGAGGAGGAAGAGGAGGAGGAGGAGGAGGAAGAGAAGGAAGAGGAAGAAAAGGAAGAGGAGGAGAAGAGGAGGAGGAGGAGGAAGAGGAGGAGGAAGAGAAGGAGGAGGGGGAATTAAAGCACCCTTAAATAAAAAATAAGGCTAGTATATTGTCTAGCATGTGTGAAGTCCTGAGTTCAATCACCAGCAAAACACACACACACACACACACACAATTTCAAGTTCAGGTCTGAGTATGGCCTAGCACATAGCAAGTTCTCAATGGATGCTAGCAGTGCTAATGTCCTGTTTCCTCCCTCACACTCCCAAACGAATTAGGCACTGTGGAGTAGGGAGACGTGGAAGACCGGGGCACCCCTCTCATCGCAGGCTCAATGCCCAGGGTGGGGAAGCACAGCTCCTGTTCTCAAGGAAGATTCTGAAGGTGAGCTTAAACCAACACTTTCCACCCACCACAGTCAGCTCTTACTGGGGTGAGGACAGAGTTTCCCAGGAGCCCATGGATGACAGCATGAGCTCTGCCCAGCAGAGGTGCCGTGTGGCTGAGAAGAATAAGGTGGAAGTCACCCTTCAGGGACACGGAGCAGGGGCTCTGCAGAAGCAGGGACAGAGTGGTCCCAGAAGCCCCTGCAATGGACAGTGCCTCATCTTCTCTCCACCCAGGCAGAGCTCAGTAGAGTGCCAGGGGCTATTTGGGACCTTAGAGTCACCTGTCAGTGCTGGAGGGGCGAGGGCAGGACAGGGTGGGAGCCTAGAGGGACTAAGTCAGAATGCTACTCTGTGACACGGAGCAGAGAGCCTCCACTTACTTATCTGTGAAACGTGCTCAGAGGAAATCTTGAGCACAGACTAGATGCTTCTCCTTGCTGGGATGGCTGGAAACTAAACAGAGAAAACAAATGCCACAGGGGCAGCTTGGTGAACAGTGCAGAGATCCCTGAGAAACTGAAGCCCAGACCTCCCCTACGCTCCCACACATACTACTCCCAGAGGAACTGAAAACAGCCAGGTGTGGCGGTGCGCACCTGTAAACCCAGCACATCAAAGGCTGAGACAGGAGGATTTCCAGATTGAGGCCAGCCTGTTCTAAAAACAAACAAACAAGCCACATGGGATGTTGATGTATTCTCGAAATAGTAGCATTTGGAAAGTCAAGGCAGGAGATCGTGAGTTCGAGAGCACCCTCAGCTAGACAGCCCAGACTACTTGAGACTCCATCTAAAAAAAGAACAAATAAACAAACAAAAAAGTCCACATAAAACAACTAAAAAAAGACCGCAAACAGATTCTTGTGCACCGACGTCTACTAGACATTATTCATAATTGATAAAAGATGGAAATTAGCAGATATCCTCAGCAACTAAGTGGGTGCACACAATATGGCCTCTTCATCTGTTGGAAAATTAATTCAGCAACCATAGGAGCAGAGTTATGACACGTACCTCAACATGGATGAACTTTGAAAAAGTTGTACTAAGTAAAATAAGCCAGACTCCAGAAAACAACAGTTATGTAACTGCAATGGTATTAAATGCATAGAATAGGCAAATTCATAGGGCTAGAAAGTTGTTTAGAAGTTTCTAGAGTTGGCAAGAGAAGAGAGCAGGAATTTCTGCTTAGTTAGGTGCAGAATGTTCGGGATGGTGAAATGTTTCAGAAATAAAGCGTGGTCAGGGCTGCATAGCGTTGAAGAATCTAATTAATGTCCCTGAACTATGCACTTAAAAATGGTTAAATGGCAAATTGATATTATATATGTTTATGACAATTGAAACTTTTAATTGAAAATTTTAATGGAAATTTTAAAATGAGGGATAGCAAGGGGGCCAAGACTCTGACAGGAGTCTATCCTGGCTATCTCTTTCTGAACCACTTCCTGGGGCGCAGGGGTCAAAGAGTCTTGCCCTGGGGACACCCTCTGAACTGAGGATGAGACACCTTCTCATGCTACCTCGCTCTAGCCCCTCCTTCCCAGCTGCCCCCAAACCTCCTCCTCACCCTCCTCCAGTCCATTCGAGGAGACTGGCCAGCCTGGGTCAGCCTGGGCCTTCCTCCAGAGCAGATGGCTTCACGCTGTCCTCTCCCTCTGTGTCCTCCCCCTACACCAGACTCTTTAAAGAAGAAGAGACCTTTCGAGAATACATCATCTCACCGGAGTCCTAAATGTCGAATTTAAATTCATACTTTGTACCACCTTTGATTTCAAAGCGGATTACACCTCACAGTGAAAGGCAGGCGCACAGGGCCTGCTCGGCCTCCTGGGCTTCCACGGTGCTCTGCGCATTGTTAACTCCTTCCAATTCATTAGGTCTAATCCTAGGAGCGCTGAGTAAGGGGCTGTAGGCCACCCTGCACTCTGGGCCATATGTGCCCATTGTGTCACTCCCTAGCTAATCCAGAACTGGAGAGGGGCTGCGACCAGCAGCTCCCGATGCAAAGGCGTCCTGGTCTGTGGCGAGGAGGGAGGGTAGCCAAGGTCAGAGGTGGAGCACTGCCCACAGAACCCTACAGATGCTTTGAGGGTTGGACTGCAGGGTCCATAGACTGTAAAGGATGGGAAGGCAGGACAGACAGACATCACTCTCTGTTGTTATGTTCCTTCTCCTTCTAACACACAGCCATATACCTGCACACTCGCTGCCAAGTAGTATGTCACGTGCTCATCATGCCGAGTGCCCACAGGTATAATTACACACGTCACAGCTCAGACACAATCACACCATATACTCAGTGCCCAGCATCCACAGGTGCACCAAGCATCTAGCTGTACACACCTACCCCTGTGCTCTCAATACGACCGGTTTTGCAACACCACACCCCCAAGGACACCTTCCCCACGTTTCCATGCACTTCCATGCACTTATTCCAGTCTGAAGAAGTGTCCAGATTATTTAAGAAATAGAAGCTCAGGGGCTGGAGAGATGGCCTAGCAGTTAAGAGCGCTGACCGCTCTTGCAGAGGACCCAGGTTCGATCCCCAGCACCCACATGGTGGCCGAGAACCGTCTGAAACTCCAATTCCAGGAGAACTCCAGTTCCAGGGGAATCCGACACCCTCTTCTGACCTCTGCGGCATTGCACGACACGGGTGCACACACTTGCATGCAGACAGTACATTCATACACATACACAAATAAATAAAAAAAAATATTTTTAATTAAAAAAAAAAAGAAATAGAAGCTCAGATGAAGGAGAGATGGCTCAGCGGTTAAGAGCACTGGATGTTCTTGCAGAAGACCGGGTTCAAATTCCAGCACCCACATGGTGACTAACAACAGTCCACAACTCAAGTTCTAGGGGATCCCATGTCCTCTTCTCTCCCTGCTGGCATTGGACATCAGAGGTGCACTTGCATGGTTGTAAACGATACATGAATACACATAAAACATAATTAAAAACCAATGCAAAATTTAAAAAAGAGCTTCTGTGGCTGGGCATGGTAGCACATGCCTTTAATCCCAGCACTTGGGAGGCAGAGCCAGGCAGATCAATGTGAGTTCAAGGCCAGCCTGGTCTACAGAGTGAGTTCCAGGATGGCCAGAGCTACAGGGAGACCCTGCCTCAAAAAGATAAATAAATAAATAAATAAATAAATAAATAAATAAATAAATAAATAAAAAAGAGCTTCTGATATTTTTCCCATTATTCTTTCCAATGCCCGTGATGTCAGAGCTGGAAGGGGCTTTCAATAGAATTGCATACAGCCATCTCACAGGGAACAGAACGAAGCACAGCGGGTGGAGAGGCCTGGTGGTGGTGTGGAAGAGAAGGCACCGTGAGCTCCAGGGGCAGGCCTGTCTTAACCAGCTGGCTGAGCCAGGCAAAGAACCCCCTCTGCCTCCTCCACTCATCAAGCCATAGACGGTCACTCGACTGCAGGGCTGTTGTCCTGATGACAAGAGAGTACAAAGTGTCCAAGTGCTCTGAATGCAAAAACGTCCTGC
Source organism: Rhizomys pruinosus (assembly GCA_009823505.1). NCBI lineage: Eukaryota > Metazoa > Chordata > Mammalia > Rodentia > Spalacidae > Rhizomys > Rhizomys pruinosus. The sequence continues at coordinate 3,847,816 of VZQC01004974.1, forward strand.
ACAAGTGTGCCAAAGTCACAAATGAGTCCCAAGGTTGCAAAGAAATAGTCATGATAGGACTAGAACCCTGAGATCTGGATGCTTCACAAAAGGGAGGGCACACCAGCCTGGAAGGTCAGTATGGGAAGCTAACGGGCTGCAGCTGGGGTGGTCACTGTGGCTGTTGGCTGAGAGCTTCCCATACACTGTTTGTGGCCTCTTTATGGAAGAAAGAATAAAAAAGCAGTGTGTCTGGCCACTAATACCTCCCAGGCCCAGGTTCCCAGTGTTCATGGTCTGGGCACAGGCTAAGTGAGGCTGACATTCTATTAGGATGCCATAGGGGGCAAGAGCCACTGGGTCCCCAAGAACAGAGACACATGATCAATACCCAAGGTTAACTGAATGCACAGAAGCTAACACAGCGCTATCTCCCCATCCTTTTCTTTTTTCTTTTTTTTTGGGGGGGGTCTTTTTTGACACAGGGTCTCCCTGTAGCCCTTTTCTAGCCACCTGCCTACACATAGGGCCTCAGAGTAAGGGGAGAGAGGCTGGGATTGCTGTGGGAGAACTGCATCTATTCTGACATTTCTTCAAGACCTAGAGCATACACTGGGGACTGGGGAGATGGCTCAGTGACTAAGAGCACTGGCTGCTCTTGCAGAAGAGCCAGGTTTGAATCCCAGCACCCACATGGCAGGTAACAACCACCTATAGCTCTGGGGGATCTGACGCCCTCTTCTGACCTCCACAGGCACTGCATGACATGGGTGCACATACATGCAGGCAATACACTCATACACATAAAAATAAAAACAATAAGTAAAATATTTGTAAATGATATATATATATATATATATATATATATATATATATAGTATTTTTTTTCTTTTGAGACAGGGTCTCCCTGCAGCCTTAGCTGTCCTAGAACTCAGTATGTAGACCAGGCTGGCTTTGAGCTCACAAAGATCCACGCAATTCTGCCTGCCAAGTGCTGGGATTAAAGGTGTGCGCCATCACACCCGGCTAAAAATTATATTTAAAGAGAGCATAGAGCCGAGCATGGTGGCACACGCCTTTAATCCTAGCACTTGGGAGGCAGAGGCAGGTGGATCTTTGTGAGTTTGAGGCCTGCCTGGTCTACAGAGTGAGTTCCAGGACAGCTGGGGTACAGGGAGACCCTGTCTCAAAAAGACCAAAAAAAAAAAAAAAGAGAGAGAGAGAGAGAGAGAGAGAGCATACATTGCCCATGGGAAGCCATGAGAGTGTTGGAGTTGGTGTATACATCATAAGAACCAATCACAGCTGGTTGCTTTCCACTTCCTCATCAGTATCTTCAGGGTGGTTGCCTACCCACCATGGTGGAGCAATTACACCAAGAAAAATGGCAATTCTACAAACCAAGATCTTCTCTTGAGCACCAGCTGTTAAAAGATTACCAGCACACTACTGCACGTGCTCCCTGCCCCATGGTGACAACCTTCTGTCCCTGAAAAGCCTTAAACCCAGATGCATTGGGGATCTGAACTCTCCACTCCAGCCAATGCCTCACCACATTCTCTTACTTCCTACCCTGAGTTTCCTCTACCATAAAACGGGGGGAGGAACAATGACACTTAGAGCCAAGTCCCATGGGATTCAGTGGACACACAAACCAGGGGACCCTTGGAGCCAAGTCCCATGGGATTCAGTGGACACACACAAATCAGGGGACCCTTGGAGCCAAGTCTCATGGGATTCAGTGAACACACAAGTCAGGGGACCCTTGGAGCCAAGTCCCATGGGATTCAGTGGACACACAAATCAGGGGACCCTTGGAGCCAAGTCCCATAGGATTCAGTGGACACACAAATCAGGAGACCCTTTGAGCCAAGTCCCATGGAATTCAGTGGACACACAAATCAGGGGACCTGTTTAAATGCGGAGTCTGAAGGAATCCCCTCCAGGTCTAGCAAGTGCCATGATCCCAGGGGCTGTAGTTGGGGTTAGGGTCTTCACTATGTGCCTAATGAGTACCATGTACAGATGCTGAGGTTGACTTTATCTTAATAGCCTCTAGGGTTGACCTCTCCTCAGCCCAAGGATGCCTCACAGAGTCACCTGCCATCTCTATCTTTTGTTTGTTTATTTTTTGAGACAGGTCTCCTGTAGCCTAGGCTGGCTTTGAACTCACTAAGTAATCCAGACTAGCCTTGAGCTCTTGATCCTCCTGTGTCCCAAATGCTGAGATTATAGGCACGTGCTACCACGTGGGCTTTGTTTTAAATTTCAAAATCTCAATGGTTCTAAAATAGAAGTTAAAAAAAATAAACCTAGAAAGTTGCATTCTTTATCCCAAACACCTCTTTCCAGAACACAGGTCTCCAAGATACCCTCTTTCTCTTGCCTGTGACCTGTTGGACTTGGTGATATTCACCAGGAACATTTCCCCTCAGTGATGGAAGCCTGTTCCTTCTTAAATTCTTCCACCCAAACCAGGTGCACAGCCCGCAGCCCCATCTCTGGAGAACAGGTAGCAGGCGTTCCTCAGCCCTGAAGAGGCTCCCATCACCAGACCTTGGCTGTCTTCTCCCTCCAAGTCCCTGCTGCAACCAGCCTGTCCATCAAATCAGCTCAGTTGCAGTTCACAGTTCCCCAAAGGCTCGAGAGCATCCTGGCTGAGGACTTACGTTCTCTATCCCTTCAAGGCAGCAGGTTCCCAAAGGACCCCAACTTCCCTCTTCTTTGTACACATCCTTACTCAGCCCTTATCTCTGCATCAGAGTGCAGAGCCTCCTTCCTTGAATCCAGGTTTTCTAGCCCATTCCCTTATTAGGCAAGGGGCTTCCTGAACAGTAGTGGCTGCATCTGTTTCAGTCAGCTTTCCATCACTATAACAAACACTTGAAGGCACACCTTACAGGGAGAAAAGGCTTATTTGGGCCCTCAGTTTTTGAGGTTCCAGGCCATGACTGGCCCCATGGCTTTGGGCCTGTGTCAAGATAGAGATAGCACATCACCATGGAAGTGTGTGATAGAGTAAAATTCATCTCACAGCTGGAAGTGGGGGGGGATGAACTGGGTCTCACAATCTCCTTTGAGGACCTGTCCCAAATAACCTAAAGATTTCTTACAAGGCTTCACCTCTTAAGGGCTCCACCACATCCAAAACACTAAGCCAGGAATCAACCCTTTAACAGATAGCCTTGGGAGAATGCTTTAGTTCCAACCCATGACAGTGCCCATCATACTAGGGCCTTAGACGTCGGAACCACATAGCTCCTGGGGCTGTATTCTCCAGATTAGGAGACCTTCCAGCCAAGAGCTGTTTGGTTCCAGGGCATCCTTCTGACCTGACAGAGCCCAGGTCTCTATCCACCTGGCACAGGTGACACCACGTTTCCTGATCCTTCTATAGCTTTGTCAGTGAGTCTTGGACCTCCTTCAGTAGGACTCAGCCTAGTCACCTTCCTTCCTCCAGCTCTCCATGTACACGCTACACAGAGAACAGAGGACAGAGAAGCCACTGCAATCACTCTTGGGTCATGGAGACAAGCTGTCTGTCCCGGAACAGGTCGGCTTGGAGCCCACCTCCACGCATCCCCCAACACCTGTTCGCGGCACCGTTTCAGCTCACGAAGGGAGTCCAGGATTCCTAAAGCCACAGAGACACTTGTTAATTAATTGTGCTAATTAGCATGGATGAGGATAGGCATCTGAACCCTTTCATGGGTGAATCTAGATCCTCAGGACTCACAGATTGAGGACAGGTGGCCAAAGGGGCATCTCCATCCGTTTAGACCTAGGACTCCCTCCATGAGTATACAGCACCACACACAACTGTAGTCCTACAAGAAAAGGCCCTACCCAGTTCACTCTGCAATGAGAAGGGGGGGGCAGAGTTCCTATGCCCAGAGTAGGAAGGAATCCTGCTTCATAGCCCTGCCCATCTTCTGAGCACCCACTCGTCCCTCACCCCCATTGCCTCCTCTATATGAACGCTTGTCTAGGACCTCAAATACAATGGTCCTATAAAGCAAGACTGGAACATCCATCATTTCTGCCACTGGTTCATTCATTCAGCAAATGTTCACAGTGCCCTGACTATGCTTTGGGCACTGTGCTGGGCACTGGGTATGCAACTGTCACCAGAATGTAGCATCTACATATAATGAAATACTATCCAGCCATAAAAAGGAATGGGATTTTGATATATGCTCCAACATAGAATTTGAAGCCTAAGTAAAATAAGTCAGGCACAGAAGGACAGATGCTGTATGATTCAATTTATATATGGCACCTAGAGTAACACGTTCGGAGACGGAAAGCAGAATAGAGGCCACCAGGAGCTAGGGAAGGAGGTGATGGAGGTCCTGTTTAATGGGGAAGTGGCTTAGCTGGGGGATAACGAAAAGTACAGAATGTGGATAGATGAGACGGGCATAGCACTGGGAATGAACGCTGATGTGCCGGAGCTTGGTTTTGTGAACAGGATATTGCTCTATAGCCAGGCTAGTCTGCAACTTACTATATACCCCAGGCTGGCCTTGAACTCTTTTGGCCCTTCCCTTGCCCCCACCTCCCAAGTGAATGTGAGCTGCTCTGCCCTGCTCTTCTTCCTCTTCTTCCTCCTTCTCTTCTTTCTCCTCCTCTTCCTCCTCCTATTCTCTTCTGCAGTACTGGGCATTGAACTCACAGCCTTGCGCATGCTAGACAAGTAGTACTCTACCATTGGGCTATATTCTCAGGTTGCAAATGTATTTGATGTCACTGAATTGTACACTTATGAAACGATAAGTGTGTCTGTCTTACCATAGGAAAAAACAAAAGCATAAAGACAATCACCCACCCTCATGGGAGTGAGTGCTAATGGAAGAGAAACGCAGTAAACAGAGCAGAGGAGCTACGTGAAGGCCGACACTGCCGAAGCAGTGACTCCAGAGGAGGGCGACTGAGCTCTGCTGCAGCTGCAGGACCAGGCCTTAAGGCTGGCTGGTGACAGGCATTCCCTACAGAAGGAAGAACTGTCTACCAGTCTTCAGAGGCCCTTGGGTGGGAACACAGGAGGCTTGGGGGGGGGCAGTGCAGGAGACAGGGGTGGAGTAGAGAGGAGGCAGAAGAGGAGGGGGCTCATCAAAAAGACTCTGTGTACTTCGCCCAGCACACACCCTGAAGTGCCCAGCATCGACTCACCAATACCTACCGAATACCTCCATCTTCTGCCCAGCTCTCCCTAGGACTCACCTGGCCCCCGTTCTGCTCCCCTTACCATCCCCTCCTGCACACCCCAGGCCCACTCCTCACCTCCCTACCCCACCCTTCTCTGCACCCCCTGCCCCGCTCCTTCTTTCATTAGGTACCGAGTCACTCTCCTGAACTCCCACCCCATCCCAGCTTCATTGCAACACTCAGACACTCTGCCCAGCAGTGGCCAAGATCCTTGACTTTATAGGCCGTAGAATCACTGAGGAGACAATGTCTGGGTGTGACCATGAGGGGTATCCAGATTATGTTAATGGAGGTAGGAAAACTCACCCTAAGTATGGGTGGGGTCCTGGATAAAATAAAAAGGAAGAAGGAAGCTGAACACCAGCATTCACGGCTCTCTGCCTCCTGATTGTGGATGGAACCTGGCCAGCTGCCTCAAGCTAGTACTTCCAGGACTTCCTGCCATGATGGATTGAGGATCAATCATTCCTTCCAACTCTGAGCCAAGATAAACCCTTCCTTCCTAACTTCCTTCCTTCCTTCCTTCCTTCCTTCCTTCCTCCCTCCCTCCCTCCCTCCCTCCCTTCCTTCCCTCCTTCCTTCTTTCTGGTGCTTTGTCAGGTGTTCTGTCAAACACCTAAATGCAATCCCTCGGGGAGTCAGGGAGAGCCTTCTGCGTTCCCATACCTGCCCACACGGGGTCCTGGGGACAGGGCTGAGCTTTGGACATTCTGGACTACAAGTCAATGAACTTTTGTTAATTGAGCGAATGAAGTGAGTAAACCCAATCACCAGTCATTCGCTTTTCAGTCCTTTGTCTCTCTGACTGGACCATTCTTCTAAAACACTTTTGAGTTGTCCCCTCATCCATCTCTATTAAGCTCTAGCTTAGTCTCCCAGCTGTTGCACGGGGCTATATGGAGGACTTGGTTCAGCTATTCCACATAAAGCACTTGCTGGGAACCTTAGTGACGGGGGAGAGTGGTGAAACGACAGTGGGGAGGGCTCCCCAAGGGGACCTATTTCCTCTCCTTCGCAGACTCTGCAGGCTCAGCAGAAGAGAATCAGCCAAGTCTAAGAGTTAGGCTCTGTTGAGGAAGGGGAAACTGGAAAGGGAAGCGATAATCCTGGAACGGCTTTATGTGAAAAGTGGCTTCCTTCCTTTCGGCCCCAGCATCCTCTGGACCAGGGATGCGGGGTTCCTGCCGGTTCATCTGCCCAGGCTCACGCCGTGTCTGCAGGTATCTATTTCCCATCTGTCTTTCCTGCTGTTGGAACTCTTTGGAGAAAGGTCTCACCTCACCCCTGCTAATGTTCTGGTGCCCTTGGGAAAATGAGGACTCTGCTTCATTATCCCTGTGTTTCAGGTCAGGCTGTGAAGGAGGGAGGAAGGCACCTTGTCCGGGGTCACCCTGCAGCTGGGTCGGGATGTGGAGCTCCAAAGAAAAGGACTGGGAAGAGAAGCAGCTGAGAGGGTAGCTCTGGGAGACCAGGGTCTCAACTGGGTGTTTCCAGCCCCTTCATGGCCACAGTGTCACCGCTGTCGCTGTTCACTTCCTGCATACCCTGCCCATACCAAGAGCCCGGCACCCATTAGCTTTCATCTTCCCAGCTACCCTGGAAAGCAGGCTCGATTACCAGCCCCCATTTCACAGGTGGTAATAATGGGCTTAGGAGGGCAGAGTGATCAGCCATGGTCACTTGGCTGGCACGAGGCAGGGTGTAGATCAGAATTCATTCTTCCTGATTCCCACACTTGTTTTTACATGGGTTCTATGGACTCAGCCTGCCATGAGACGCCTGCTTCTAGCCCCAGCACCCAGTTCTCAGGGTCTGTTGTTTGAAACTCATTGATTGATTATTGATGGATGTATCTCTGGTCAGGCCCTGGGCAAGGGCAGGAATAGGGTTGAGGCAGGATCTTCCAACCCCAGAAAAGTCCCCCAGGCTGCTCCTGTCCCCAGATTCTTGCTCCTGGCGTCCACCACTGCCAACTTTCCTCCGCCCCTGGATTTAAAGTCACAGTGACAATTAATCACCTGATGACATAGAGAGCAGGCTGCAGAGGAGTTAATTAATTAGGGAAATTCTTCCAGCCTTTTGAAGGTGAAATGTATGGGGAGGGGACAGGGCCAGGGACAGTTATTAGTCAAGCTGAACAAGCGGATTCTGAGAGAGGACTTCAAGAACTATGCAGGGGAATTTGGGAAGGATGGAGACCTCACCAGGGTAGCTCAGAGCATGTCCAAGCCTGCTTTCCTGAGTCTTTTTCCAGGCCTTGGACTAGAGGGAAGATAGACCTCAGTAATTCCCTGTGGCAGGAGCATACCTAGACTGAAGACCTCCGTGAGCCCAACTGGAATCAGAGGAAAAATCTGGTACCTGCAGCCCCTCCCAAAATAAAAGTGAGCAGTCATAACCCTAGCCCCACAGGAATGGCAGGGGTGTCTGCACAGCTTGGACACGCTAGGCATACAGGTAACTGGTAAGGAACTCTCTCAAAGCAGCATACACAGGCTCAGGGAGGGAAATTGGGGTGGCAGGAAGGCATGTTTCTCGTCACTCCTGCCCCCAGTCCTCCTCTGCCATCGTGGCCTTTGTCGCGGGGCATTCCGGCTGCCTAGGGTTCTGCATGATCTGCCAGTCTAGGCATCCAGGGCTGCCCCTTCTCCCCCTCGGATGGAGCAGGCAGGCACCTTGGTCATGAGGTTGAGGGAACTCTGATCTGCTGCTGCTGGAGCCCGTTGGAAGGTTCCCATCCACCCAGGTGTCCAACCTGCAGCCTGTGCATAGCTATGAAGATGGCCCAACAGAAAATCATAAACTTACTTAAAACATTGACACTTTTGTGTCTGTGATTAAAAAAACTCAATCGCATGGTTTTTGAGTGTGAACTTCATAGAAGACAACACTGTGTCACAGTATCAAAAGGTTAGAGAGCCCTGGCTGTCTCCTGCACTACCAACAAATAGGCGGGAGTCTGAGCATGGGACCAATGCAAAGCCCCATCCAGCACAAAGGACAGTGGCTGCAGAATGGCTTCAAGGAGACCCTGTCCTCCTAAGTGGAGTGCAGCAAAGAAAGTGGGCATTTCAATGGGCATTTCACACAGCCTTAGCAAAGGAACAGGGCACCTCAGGAAGAGCAAGATGCTGGGCAGAGTGTCCATGGTACAGAGTGAATGTTGGGAAACAAATGAGGGGAGGCTGGGCGAGATGGGCTGGGCACAAAGGGCGGGCACTGAGTGTGCTTCTCACACAGTGGGATGTGGTCTGGGGTTTGTATCAGGACCTGTCACAACCGGAGACCCCTAGGCTTTTGGGAGAGTGGTTTTTGACAGCTGGGGACTATGGGTTGGGGGAGGAAACCAGCGAGTAGGTATGTAAGAAGATGATGGTTTCAGAGCACAGAATCACTGCACTGAACCCATTCATCCGCTCTTTTCTATCTCTCAAATTCCTGGGTGACTTGGAGCTGATAATGATAAAGCCCCGGTGAACAGGTTCCACACCCCTGGACCTGTCTAGTGTCCATTGCTCTCCCCCCGCATCACTCTTAGAAATCTCCTCCCCACCTCAAGGAGGGACAGGAGCCTGGAGATATTGCTGTGCCCAGCTCAGAGACCCCCATGGGAAAACTGAAAAGTGACGCCAACCCACATGGCCCCCCTTGCTCCCCCATTCCCACCCCCATCAGTCATTTGTACATAGGAAGAGAGCCTAATCCCGAATCTGAAAAACTATGTGACAGAGGCTTTACAGTATTAGAAGGCAAACAGTGGCAGGTGTAATTAGGAGAAAAATTTGTCATGCTCTCGACTTGGGGAAGAGAAGGGAAGGTCTGGTATCACAATCTCCCCGTGTTTACACAGCGTGCGCACACACGCCGGGGAGCGGGCGCTGGCCACTGGCAGATTAATATTTGATGCAAGGAAGAGAAATGCATGCTGTTCATGTTTATTTAGGATATTGTGAAATACAGTGAAATTTGCAATTTTATTGGATTTGAGGGGACGGTGTTTTGGAGAAGTCTTAAGCCGCATGGTAGGACACGCGCATCTCTCTGGAGCATAGAGGCACCGGCTTTGGTGGTGAGTCCCCTCAACCCCCCTTCCCAAATCCAAACTTCTAGTTCCATTCCCCTTCTGAAATGAGACAGGATTGGCCCCAGGGGTACTGGGGGGGAATAAGACAGAAATCTCAGCTGGGCCTCTTAATTTGGAGTTTAGTGGCATGTGGGCTGGCACAGAAAGAAGCCATCTCTGGGGATTCTTGTCAATTATACCAGGATTGGAAGGCAAGGTTGGGTAGCTTTGGGTACCAGTGACCGTGGCTGGGCTTTTGGGGGGCAGGGATGAGTGGGGAAAGGTGGCAGAGAAGAGAGGAACACGGGCTAAAGAGCAACTCTCTTTATATCCAAACAACTGGCTATGGAATAATCCTTAGAAGGCATAGGCTCGCTTCCATCCACCAGTCAGGGACAGCTTCTCCCACCTCCCTTCCCCTGGTCCCAGCCAACCTGCCCTTCGTAGCTGTTTAGCCCACTCCATGGTCAGACATTGGTTGGTGAAAAACTAGAACTTTTCCTTGCAGTTTCCAGGCTGCATAGTTAGGTTGGGCAAAGGATGGACAGGGACCAGGTTAAACAGGAGGCTCTCATTATGCTCAAAGAAAGAAGCTAGAGAGGAATATAGAAAGATGAGAGACAGGCCGATGATCCAGCACTCAGGAGGTTGAAATAGGAGGATCATCTCAAGTTCAAGATTAGCCTTGACTATGTAGTGAGTTCTAAGCCAGTTTAGGCTATAGAATGAGACCTTGTCTCAAACAAACAAACAAACAAACAAACAAAAAACAAAGCTTGAGAGATGAAGCAGTGGGCAAAGGCACCTGCTGCCAAGCCTGACTGAGACGGATCCCTGGGATACACCTGCTGGAAGAGGATAGACTCCCACAAGCTGTCCCCTGACTACCACACTCACACTATGGGATGCATGCATGTGCACAGACACACATATATATATTTACACACACATAAGTGAATAAATAAATGTAATAAAAATGTAAAGATAAACAATTTAATAAATAGAGGGTAGATAAAGAGATAGCTGAGAGTTACATCTATGTCTAGTGCATCTGAAGGAATGCAGAAACACTGGTAGCAATGGTGTGTCTAGACATGGAAAGCTGGGTGTCTATGAACCTGGGAATCAGAGGGAGTGAGAGCTGCTTTTCATTGATCATGACTTTCATCTAATTTGGGTTTTTCATTGTGTGTATGTACTATTTTTGCAATGACAATACTAGTTTTTTATGGTATGAGGGATTGAATCCAGAGCCTTGAACATGTCTGGCAAGCGTTCTACCATTGAGCTGTACCACCAGCCCTCTTCTTACTTTTTATTTTGAGACAGGGTCTTTTTTTTATGTGTATGAGTATACTGTCTGCATGTAGGTTGGTGCACCTGTGTTGTGCAATGCTGGAGTTAAAGACGGTTCTTAGCTGCCATGTGGGTGTTGGGAATCAAACCCGGGTCCTCTGCAAGAGCAGTCGGTACTCTTAACCGCTGAGCCATCTCTCCAGCCCTGAGACAAGGTTTTACTAAGTCACATAAGCTGAGTGTTTGAGCTCCAAGTCAGTTTCCCGGGTAGATGACAGGCTTACAGGTATGTATCACCATGCCTACCACCACACCTGGCTCAGCTCTGCTTTTTCTTTTTTGACACAGGCTCTCACTATACAGCCTTGAACTCGGGATCCTCCCACCTCAGTTCCCAAGTGCTGGGATTACAGACATGTGCTACCACAACCGGACTATTCCGTCTTTAAAAAGGGAATGTCGGGGCTGGAGAGATGGCCTAGCGGTTAAGAGCGCCGACCGCTCTTGCGGAGGACCCAGGTTCGATCCCCAGCACCCACATGGCAGCTGAGAACAGTCTGTAACTCCAATTCCAGGAGAACTCCAGTTCCAGGGGATTCTGAGACCCTCTTCTGACCTCCGCGGCATTGCACGACACGGGTGCACAGACCTACACGCAAAACAGTACATTCATACACATAAATAAATAAAATTAAATTAAAAAAAAAAAGGGAATGTATTCTACCCAAAGAAGAGGTTGAGATTAATAGGAAACAGAAAGGCACAGAAAACAATAGAATGAGATGGGGTGGGAGGCATGTTGGTGAGATAAACAGTGAAGGAAAGAAACATACAAGAACATAACTGTCACACACACATACACACACATACACACACACATACACCACCACCACATATTTGCATATGCACACACATGCACAAAAGAATCACATGGATCTTTATACTGAAACAGAGACTGTCTCCTTGGAGCGCCTACCCACTTTCCTACTGTCCTAGTTCTACCAACTGGGTCATACAGAAGAAGAGTCCCCTCCCTGTGCCCCATGGCTGCCCTTCAGATATTTAAAGACAGCGAGGCTGGCACGTGTACCTCCAAGCTGGGTCAGACTGCTCACCTAGCCTTCTCTCCTGTGCCCACCATGCGGCTTTTCCTGATCTCCTGGGCCCCTTCCTCAGGCTCTGTCACTCTGGGACTGTGGGCTGTCTGTGCATCTATCTCATATTCTCTGACTTGGACAGAAGATTGTTCAGCAACAAACCATAAATACCTCAGAGATTATCCAGATGGGTAAACGGAGGGTTAAATGGAGACAGAGCCCAGCCCCAGGTCATGGCAGCAAGATCTTCATCTAGTATACTTTTCCCTCCTGTGAGGCTTCTGAAGCTCACAGCAGGATAGGACATTGGAGAAAGACCTGTGGGAAGCAGCTTTGGTCACTGACTCTGGAAACACTTCTGTTTTGCAGAGTAGATGGAAAGCAACAAAGCCTGTGACTGAGGCAGACCAGACAGGCGGGCTGACTCAAACTCAAAGAAAAGACAGTCAGGGCAGCCTTGACATGCAGTGGGGTGAGGCGAGAATGAAAAAGGTGTGTGTGTGTGTGTGTGTGTGTGTGTACATATGGACTGGTGTAGGGAGTGTTTGTGTGAATGTCCACACACCTGTTGTTCTGGCTTCATTCTGTTGCCATGACAAACACCGTGACCAAAAGCCGCACAGGGGAGGGAAGGGTTTATTTAGCTTACACTTCCCTGTCCCAGACCGTCAATGGGAAAGTTAGGGCAGAAACTCAAGGAGGAGCTTGAAGCAGAAACCATGAAGGTTTTTGCTTGCTGGCTCATGCTTTGGAGCTAGGGTCTCCCTGTAGCTCAGGCTGACCTGGCCTTGATCTCACAGAGATCCACTTGCCTCTGCCTCCTGAGTACTAGGATGAAAAGCATGTGCCACCTCAGCCAGCTCTAGCTAGTTTTCCTATATAGTGAAGGGCCACCTGCTCAGGGAGTGGTGCCACCCACAGTGGGCTGGGTCCTCCTACAGCAGTTAGCCATCAAGACAGCCCTCCACAGACATGCCCATAGGCCAGTCTCATCTGGGGATCCCTCAACTGAGACTCCCATCTAAGATGACACTAGGCAGTGACAAGTTGTCCTACTTAACTAGGGCAGGTGTGTGTGTGTGTGTGTGTGTGTGTGTGTGTGTGTGCGTGTATGCACTAGAGAACATTTATGCTCACAATCTCCTGGGAGGCATGGGCATGTGACATATCTCTACCCATACCACTGCACACCAACTTATCTGCATTTGCTCATAAAGCTGCCTCCTCCCTCAACTGTGAGCTGAGTTTGTTTTTGTTATTGTTGTTGTTTTTGGTCTGTTCGAGACAGGGTCTCCCTGTAGCCCCAGCTGTCCTAGAACTCGCTCTGTAGACCAGGCTGGCCTTGAACTCACAAAGATCCACCAGCCTCTGCCTCCCAAGTGCTAGGATTAAAGGTGTGTACCACCATGCCCAGCTTATTTTGTTTTTTAAATGTCAATATTGCCAAGTACAGCCCACAGCATACAGTAGGTGCTCAGTCAATGTTCACTGGACTGAACCGACTTCAATTTCCTGGTGTGTCTTCAGGTACACACCAGGAAGAAGGAAGGAATCTGTGCCACTCAGCCAATTGTTCATGGAGGAGCTCTGGATATATGTCTGGGGTGAGTCTTCATGTTTACATATATGACTGTGTATGCGGACCTGCCTTGGCATAAATGAAATCCAGCCGGCCACAGGGAGGGAACGTGCATGTACGCACACATGTGCAGGTGTGTGTGTGTGTGTGTGTGTGTGTGCGTGCATGTGTGTGTCTGTGTGTGTGCATGCGCACATGGCTATGCAGCCTCTCTCTCATGCATACACACAGAACAGTGACTCTCCAGCCTCAGCTCAGCCAGGTTTCTTCCCTGGAAACCTGGAGCTGCTAAAATTAGTATGAAAATGGCCATGTTCGGTTAAAAGGAAGGGGGGTGGGAAGGGATGAGGGTGCTCATGAGTGCTGTTTTATTTCTCAGTGAGAGGATAAAGTGATTTTTCCTACATAATTTTTGATGTAGAGGCTAAATTAGGCCAGAGAAGAGGGACAAAGCAACTTTCGCCCTCATTAGTATTCTGGGCGCGTGGGCCAGCCGCGGCAGTTATGTATTTTTGCAAGTATGCATATAATTTATTGTGGAGAACACAATTTACATGGTAGTCGATGCCTGTTTTATAGCCTCACAAATAGATGTATGAACTCAAGCATATAATGGCCCAACCAGCAGGCGCAAATACGTTCTAAATCTTCTAAATGTGCTTCACAAAAATGTAACTGAGGAATATAAAACAGATCAATTCTTGCATGTTATATATTGGTTTTTGATTTACAAATCTAATCTGGGACATTTCTTCAGAAATGAGGGGATTTCCCCCCCTTCTCCTTCTCTTTTTTCCACCAACTTCTCTGGCACAGAACTCGCTGTTGGTCCGGTGTCCATGGGAGCAGGAAACTCAGGTGCCCGTGCCGGTGGTGGGGCCACTCCCTTGTCCAGCTGCCTGTGTGTGCACATGGCATGCTAGGATGCCACAGACCTTGGGTGGAGGGGACAGAGTAGATGTCCTCTATTGTGGGTGACCTTTCTCAGCAGAGGCTGAACATTTGGGGAAGGGGACTGATGAGGAGACCCTAAAGGGGCATGGCCATCTCTTAGATTCGGTTCCACTAGGGCTTTGCCTCATAGCCTGGGACTGGCTTCCTGTCTGACAGTGGATGAAAAAGAAAGTGGGGATTTTAAGAACAAAATCTAAACTAACATTCGTTGAATTACATTTTTATTCTGCATTTGAAAATATTTTTATTAATTTGTCTTAATATATATGGTTTCTTGTTAAAAAACAAAATACCCCATGCTATCAATAATTGAATGGATACATAAATTGTGGTGAACAAAATGGAATATAATACAGCAAAGCAAATGAGAAAATTTTAATAAGATGAAATGAGGCTGGGACATGGCTCAAGGGCAGAGTACTTGCCTAGCACACAAAAACCCCTGGGTTTGATCCATAGCAACATTTTTTTTTTAATAAGGACTAGCCAGATGACTCAGCAAGCACCTGCCACCAAGCCTGATGACCTGAATTCAATTCCTGGGACCCACTTCAGGGAAAGAGAGAACAAGTTGTCCTTTGATCTCTACATGAACTCTTCAGAACATGTGGGTAAAGGGACAAGCACACTCACACAGATAAAGAAAAAACTAATAATAATAAAATAAAATGCAATAAAATATTTTTAATGAAAATGGGCCTGGTGAGATGGCCCAGCAGGCTAAGATGCCTGCCTTCAGGCCTGACAACCTGAGTTCAAACCAATGACCCACATGACAGAAAGAGAGAACCAACTCCTGCGAGTTGTCCTCTGACATGTCCCAGAGCACTCACATGCACAGACTTGCATGCACACACAAATAGATACATACTAGAGGCTGCTGATTTTCCAGAGGATGTTAGTTCAGTTCCCAGCACTCATGTAGTGATAATAATCATCTATAGCCGGGCGTGGTGGCGCACGCCTTTAATCCTAGCACTTGGGAGGCAGAGGCAGGCGGATCTTTGTGAGTTCAAGGCCAGCCTGGTCTACAGAGTGAGTTCCAGGACAGCTGGGGCTACAGGGAGACCCTGTCTCAAAAAGACCAAAAAAAAAAAAATAATAATAATCATCTATAACTCCAGTTCAAGGGGATCTGACACCCCCCCAGACCCCTGCGGACACTGCACTCATGTGGTCACTTACATGCAGGCCAAACACTCATACATGTGTAAAAAATAAAAATAAATTTAAAAACCTTTAAATGTGAATGTTGATTTTAAATTATTTTTTTAAATATGCATACTAGTAAGTGTGGTGCATGGCTTTAATCTCAGTACTCGGGAGGCAGAGGTAGGCTGATCTCTGTGAAATCAAGGCCAGCCGTGTCTACATAGTGAGTTCTAGGCCAGCTGGGGCTACAAGAAGACCTTGTCTCAGAAACAAAGAAACAAACAAATGGACAAACAAACCATATAAAATAAATAAATAAATAAATAAATAGCAATAAATAAATGTAATAAGGTCAGATATCATTTTAAAAATGAAATGGAAAAAGAAATATTTTGGGGGGGTCTTTTTGTGACAGGGTCTCCCTGGTATTGGTGTGTGCCACCACGCCCTGCTGAAAAAGAAAAAAAATTAATTATTTCTTTTTATTGTATGTGTATGAATATTATACCTGCGTGTGTGTGTGTGTGTGTGTGAGTGCACCCATGTTGTGCAGTGCCCTCCGAGGACAGAAGAAGGTATCAGATCTCCTGGAACTGGAGTTATAAACAGTTGTTAGCTGCCATGTAAGTGCTGAGGTTCGAACCCAGGTCTTCTGTAAGAACAGCCAATGGTCTTAATCACTGATCCATCTCTCCAGCCCCCTAAAAAAGAAAAATTTTAAATGCAATTCAAGAAGCCAGACCCAGGGGCTGGAGAGATGGTTCACTCAGTGTGGTTAAGAGCACTGGTTGCTCTTGCAGAGAATCTGGGTTCAGGTCCCAACACCCACATGGCTGCTAAACGACATCCACGGCTCCATTTCCAGGGCCTCTAATGCTCTCTCCTGGCTCCCCGGGCACAGCACACACAGCACAGCACATGCAGCACAGCACATGAAGCACAGCACACTTACATACATGCAGGCAAGACATTTGCGTACACATAATAAAAATTCTTCTCACTGGTTTCTTTGCTTTTCTGTATTCTTCTCCCCCATCCAGATAAGCACTTGTCAGTTCTGTTGAGCTTTCAAAGAACCAACTTTTTGTTTTGTAGTTTTTTTGTATTATTTTCTTTCTTCTTTCTCAGTGTTGGGGCTAGAGCTCGGAGCTTATGCACTGTAGGCAAGCCTTCTACCACAGAACTGTGTCCTCAGCCCCTCTCTATTGTCTTGCTATTTTTCTGTTTTATTTATAACTTCTCTAATCTATAGGGTTTTCTGTATAATTTGGACTTAGTTCGCTCATCTTTCTCTGGTAGAGTGGAAGATTGGGTTACTTACTTGAGATCTAGCTGAACGTGGATAGCTACAACTCTGAGTTTTCCTCTGAGCACGACTTTGGCTGCACCTCATTGTTCCCACGGGCTGTTTTCACTTTCCATTATCACACTATATGTTCTTAGTTCCTCTGTAATTTATTTATTTTGGGTCCATTGGTTTTGCATTGTTTAATTTCTACCTATTTGTGATTTTTCCAAATTTCTTACTGCTCTTGATTTCCGACTTCATTCCACCCCATCATCAGAGAAGTTGCCTTGTATAAGTTCAATGTTTTAAATTCATCAGCACCTCATTTGCAGCCTAAGATATGATTTTTTCCTGGAGAATGCTCTGTGAGGGCCATGAGCACTTGCGACCTGTGTTCTGCTGTTGCTCCTGGTAACCCATTATCAGACCACTAGTGGGGGTTTTGTTGTTGTTGTTGTGTTGTTTGTATTTTATTTATTTTATTTTATTGTATGTCTGTAAGTGCACCCATATCATGCAATGCCCAAGGAGGTCAGAAGAGAGCATCAGATTCCCCTGGAACTGGAGTTATGGATGTTTGTTAGCTGCCATGTGGGTGCTGGGAATAGAACCTGGGTACTCTGTAAGATCGTCCAGTGCTCCTAAATGCTGAGTCTCCAGTCTCATATTTTTTTTCAGTCTCATATTTTTTAAAAAATCATTTATTTGGGGGCTGGAGAGATGGCCTAGCGGTTAAGAGCACTGACAGCTCTTGCAGAGACCCGGATTCGATCCCCAGTACCCACCTGGTGGCTGGGAACTGTCTTTAACTCCAGTTCTAGGGCACTCCGATACCTTCTTCTGACCTCCGAGGCATTGCACAACACAGGTGCACAGACCTACATGCAGACAGTACATTCGTATGCATACAAGAATAAATAAAAATTTTTTTAATCATTTATTTATTTGTTTGTTTGTTTATTTATTTTCTTCAAGCTGGTCTCTAACTTCCTATAAAGCTAAGAATGACCTTGAACCACTTAAAAATTTTAAAATGATTTGTATGTGTGTGTCTGTCTCTATGTGTGTGACTTTATGCCTGTGTGCATGGTAGACAGAAGAGGGCACCCTTCCTCTATCAGTCTCTACCTCTTCCTTTGAGTCAAGGTCTCTCCTTGAACCTATGTTCAAAGGAGGAACTGGAAGTCAGCAAGCCTCAGTGATCCTCGTGCCTCTGTCCATCTCAGAGCTGGGGTTACAGGCATTTGCAGGGATGCCCAGCTTGTTGTGTGGGCATCAGGATTGAATTCCAGTACTTAAAATTGCGGAGCAAATGCTCTTAACCACTAAGCTATCTCTTCAACCCCTGACCTTGAACTTCTGGTCCTAGCCCCACCTAACAGGTGTACACCTCCACACCTGCTTTATGTAGTGCTTGGATAGAAGCAAAGGCCTCTTACATGCTAAGCAAGCACTCTGGGAGCTCCCAAACCTCCTAGGTCACCAAGGCTTGCTGACTTCCAGCCTAGCCAAGAAAATTTGAACCCAGGTTCAGAGAGAGACCTTAAAGCAGAATAGCTCCCCCCAGACCACAGGCATTCAACAACCATCACACCATCCCTGACAGGTAGTCCTCTGTTCTCCATATTCATATATTAAATGAAGAGGCAGGGAGAGATGAGGACAGGCCGAGAACCAGATGATGTCTATCACTGGGATTCTGTCACTGTCTGTTGACTTAGGCAAGGGATGACATGTTTGTCCTGAAGTATTTCCAACTAAAGTGGCCTGATAATCTAGGATTCACTTCAGCAAATAACGTGGCGGGGGGGGGGCAAGAAGAAACGATATGGGGAAATGGAAAATAGTTACTACTGGGCAGTGGGGTCCCTGGGGTTTATTAAGCCCTTTCTTTAGCATCTAGTATTTCAAAAGTTTCATACTAAACTATGAACACAAACCCTAAGTATCCTGAATCCTGGTGGATCCACTGTTGGGGAGCTGTCTGTGCTTATAAACTTGCTACTCCTCAGGCACACAGTCCCCAGTGTCCCCAGTACCCAAAGGGCTCAGGCCTAGAGGTGGAGGTGGCCATAATGTCTGGAACAGGGTGAGGCTGTGTGGTAGCACGTGTTTCTGTCCTGCCCTGACCTACTGTCCCCAACACCATTCTCCCTCGACCCTGCAGATCTATCCTGGAAGGTTGCAGAAGAAAGGGAGGCCTTTGCTCTGATGAACAAGCAGACAGGCTCTGTGTGTGCGCGCATGCATGCGTGGTGCGTGGTGTGTGTGTGTGTGTGTGTGTGTGTGTGTGTGTGTGTGTGTGTGTGTTGGGGGCTTCCATCCCTTGTCCCCTCACACGCGAATATGCCTCACGGGGGTCTCCACCTGCCAGGAAGGGCAGACTCACACTGGACTTCTAGGCTGATACACTGCTGTCATCCCCATGGCAACAAGCTAGTTAGAGGGCCTCAGCACAGCCCCCTGGGGCCACTTATCTACAACTCCCAGGAGGAAATGGGGCCCTGCCCTCCTCTCTGCTCCAGCTCCTGTGCTTTGTGGGAGACTCCCACCTACCCCCCAGACACCTCCTCCAGAACTCAGGGGACAAAGGCCCCAAAGCATGCTCTCTCTCTCTCTCTCTCTCTCTCTCTCTCTCTCTCTCTCTCTTTCTCTCTCTCTCTCTCTCACACACACACACACACACACACACACGCACACACACACAAATAAATTAATTAAATGCAATAAAAATAATTTTAAAATGAAATTCATTTATGCTACACAGAAGTGGTGAATGGAATCAACTCAACATGGACCTCTGGACCTCAACATGGACCCCTGGACAATTTAGTGTCCAGGATGGAGTGACACCATCATTTAATTTTTTTTCTTTATTCGATGTGTAGGTTATGCCTGCATGTATGTAAGTGCACCTGTTGTGCAGTGCCTATGGAGAATAGAAGAGGGAGATGGAGCCCCTGGAACTGGAGTTACAGCACTATGTGGGTGCTGGGATTTGAACCCGGGTCTTCTGCAAAAACAGCCAGTGTTCTTAATTGTTGAGCTATCTCTCCAGCCCCCTTAAAGATTTTTAAAATTTGTTTTTATTTTATGCATATGAGGATTTTGCCTGCATGTATGCAATTGCAAACACTGGAGGAAGCAGGAAGAGGGCGTCAGATCTCTGGGACCTGGAATCACAGATAGTTATTAGCCTCCATGTGGGTGCTGAGAATTGAACCCCGGTCCTCTGTAAGAGTAACAGGTGCTCTTAACTGCAGAGCTGTCTCTCCAGCCTCAGACACCGTCATTCTTTTTTATTATTTTTATGCTATGTGTTTGAGTGTATCACCTGCATGTATGTAAGTGCATCCATGTTGTCCAGTTCTTGAGGAGATCTGAAGAGGGTGTTGGATTCCTTTGGAACTGAAATTATGGACGTTCTGTTAGTCACCATGTGGGAACTGGGAATCGAACCTGGTCCTCTGCAAGAGCACCCAGTGCTCTTGACCACTGAGCCATGTATCCAGATCAAGACACCGTCATTCTTAGAGAAGAGATGGTTCATGGAGCCTCTCAGGACCCCTCACTTGGTGGAAGAGAGAGGTGATGACCAAAGAGAGGCAGCTCCTCACTAGGCCCATCCCTGCAGCCAGCAGCAAACTCTGGGTGCTGTCCTATCGTGTTCCTAACTAATCTCAAGTTCCTTGAGGCTCTTTCCCATGATGAGGTGCTGAGGCGAGTCAGCATCCTCAGCCAGCCTGTGGCAGATCATGCCTCTGTACCTTTTTTGGGAGGGTGTCTTTTTGAGACAGGGTCTCCCTGTAGCCCCAGCTGTCCTGGAACTCACTCTGTAGACCTGGCTGGCCTTGAACTCACAAAGATCTTCCTGCCTCTGCCTCCAGAGTGCTAGGATTAAAGGCATGCACTACCATGCCCGGCGCCTCTGTATCTTAGGAGCACGCTTTTCTTCCCTCCTCCAAAAATGGAGAGAAGTCCTCAGAGCCCATTGAGGCTGGGACCTGTGCCAGGCACTGGACTGTGGTGTTCAATAAGACCTGCCCTCCAAGCAGACCATCAGTGAACAGGAAAGAGAAATGAGGGAAGGACACACAGAGGGCCACGTCCGGCCACATTTGGCACCCAATGCCAGGGTGTATGCCAGCATCACCGCATCAGAATATCTGGACTGGAGCTCTGGTGTGGGTGTTGTTTTAAGTCCTCTGTGTGTGGGGCGGGGCGGGGGGGTTCACCACTGGGATAAACAGTGTTGCCAGAGCCTGAACAAAGCCCAAGGCTCCTAGGGAAGACCACAGCAAGACAGGCCACTGGGCATAAGCCTGAACCGCAGCAGTCACTGCCCCACCTCCACACCTGAAAGAAGAGAGGAGGGGAGCGATGGGAGGGAATGTGAGGAAGGAGCTGGGTGTGGGGAGAGGGCAGCTTCCCACAGCCAAGGACCTCCTCCAAGCACCCCTATCCCCGGCCCACAGACACCAGTGTCCCTCACCCACATAATTAACTGTCTGAGGAAACAGCATTTTGATGGGGTACTAGGGACTATGGTGTCCCATAGGGTACCTGGTCATAGTTAGGTCTCTGAGAAGGTGGACTGCAGCGTGCTATTAGGAAGGCTCCACTACGTGTCTCCAGCCCCATGCGTAGAAGACAGAAAGGTTTTAGGGTTTTGGGTTGTTGTTGCTGCTGGGGGCTGTTGGTCATCCTTGGTGTCCCTGCACCCCCCCTGGCCCATGGCCACACCCCTTCGCTTTCTGCCAGTGTTGTCACATGCAGTTTTCCTCTGTCTCACCTCTTCCTCTTCAGTCCCTTACAAAGAAATCAGTCACTGGATTCAGAGTCCAACCTGTGTTGACCATGATCTCAAAGCCTTACCTGCATCTGCAGACTGTTAGCCTGCAAGATTCTCATTTGCAGGCGCTATGTTTGGGACATCTTTTCAGGACCACAGTTCAACTCTTTCTAAGAACTCCCCCAGTGGCTGTGGAAATGGCGCACCATGGCGGCCCCAACTGAGGCTGTCTGCCTTTCTGGCTCAGCCAGACTGGCGTGTGCTCTCCTCGCCACTCCAACCCTGTGTGTGAGTAAAATTGGCTCCTCGGCTGGCTGCTGCCCATCAGAGGAAGTGTATCAGAGCACCCAGTCTTGGAGGGAACAGGAAAGTTCTCTGTGCTTCCCGGTGGTAGCCACTGTGTGGGGAGCTGAGTTCCTGTTTTAGAAACTCTCAGGGTCTCCGAGAGCCAAGCCCACACACACGGGGGCCTGGGCCTGCCTGGCAGATGATGACACAACACTGACAGCTAAGAGTGCCTGGGGCTGCCGAGGATCCACAAGGAGACAGAGGGGGCCAGGAGATGGTTTAGATTCAGAGGCAAGGAATGGGGAGGAGGTTCTGGTCTTGGGCCCCCTCAGTCCTTGAGTCAGAGAAGTGAACCTCAGCTTTGACGTTGTGACTCTGGGGTACGGAGAGGGCCCTTTTCTGAGCTGAGCTCTAGGAGACTCTTATTACATACCTGAGGTCCCAGACTGGGCCCTTGGCCAACGCTTCTTCCTTTCTGAGACCACAGCTAGGTCTTTCACTAGCACATGCCCAGGGCAGGCCCAGCACCCCAATATTCTAAGCATTTGCCAACTAAACAAAAGAGCACAGGTTATTTTAGGAGGGAAAGCCTCTGGGAACCCAGAAGTGGTGGTTCATAGATACCACCATACACACACACACACACACACACACACACATCTAAAAGACTAGAGTCAGCTTGAAAAAAGCACAACATTGGGGGCTGGAGAGATGGCCTAGCGGTTAAGAGCGCAGACTGCTCTTGCAGAGGACCTGGGTTCGATCCCCAGCACTCACATGGCGGCCGAGAACTGTCCGAAACTCCAATTCCAGGAGAACTCCAGTTTCAGGGGAATCCGACACCCTCTTCTGACCTCCGCGGCATTGCACGACACGGGTGCGCAAACTTGCATGCAGACAGTACATCCATACACATACAGAAATAAATAAAATTAATAAAAATTTTTTTAAGAAAAAAGCACAACATGGTAAAATAAAAGTTGAGTAAGTGAAAGAACTATAGGGACAAGGGGAAATTCAGGTAAAGATACCAACACTCACATCATGCACTGAGACCTACTGTATGCAGGGCCCAACCTGCTGCTAACAGACTCACAGAAGAGACAGAAAGCCTGATGAGAAGCTGGTCACCTTAGAATCCAAGGTTTTGTTTTTTTGTGGGGGTTTGTTTTTTTTTTTTGTATTTTTGAGACAGGATCTCCCTGTAGCCCCAGCTGTCCTGGAACTCGCTATGTAGATCAGACTGGCCTTGAAGTCACAAAGATCCATCTGCCTCTGCCCCCTGAGTGATGGGATTAAAGGCATGTGCCACCACACCAGGCAAAATCCAAGGTTTTTAAAAATATCTTATTTATTATTTTATTGCATATGTGTGTGTGTATGTGTGTGTGTGTGTGTATTACCTGCATTCGTGTAAGTGTGCTTATGTGTGTAATGCCTGCAGAGGTCAGAAGAGGCATCAGATCCCCTGGAACTGGAGTTATAGATGGTTGTTAGCTGCCATGTGGGTACTGGGAATTGAACCCGGGTCTTCTGCAAGAGCAATCAGTGGTCTTAACTTCTGAGCCATCTCTCCAGTCCCCAGAATCCAAGTTTTACATATAGAAAAGTTGCCATAGGTGTCTGAACTCAGTCTCCTATACAAAGCAGGATGCTCTCTACTGTTCACTCACTCCTTCATTTCTTACTGTACTTAGCAGATTCTTATCGAGCAGCTACTATGTGCAGCTGATGAACACCGATCAAAGGCAATCTCTGCTCTTTATGAAGTGCCTTCCATTGATTGTCTAAGATGCCACACCTAGTTATGTCCTTGCTTGAAAGCGGGACATATGTTAGAGGCAGCAGCTTAGGTTTTCTGGAATAGGGAAGGTGTCCATTCTAATAGACCATTTCCCATACTGAGATTCTTAAATGTATCATATCACTATGGGATCCTAGACTAGACATCGGCTTCCCTGTTCCCCTATAACTTCATTTGTGAGGTAGAGGTAATGAGAATTAAAGGACCTAATGGGCCAAGGTTGGTTTCCTAGTTTTGACAAATAAATGAGTTTGGGGTGAGTAGGTAGGATGGATAGGCAGATAGACAGATTAATGGACATAGATGCTACTGATGGGGCAATGGAAATTCTCTTACGACTTTCATGAACATCTAAAATTATTCTAAGAGAAAAAGGCTCTTTCACAAATTAATTACCTTGCCTCACGACTTTGCTGTGAGACTTACCAGTCATGTTACAAATATTAGTAATTATAACTTAATTCTCAGTTAATAATTGAAATATTTTTCCTTTCTTGTTGTTACTGTTATTTGGTGTTTTTGTTTGTTTTTGACAGGTGTCACTATATAGCCCAGGTGGGCCTTGATTTCGCAGTCAAAAAAACATTGTAAAAGAAGTTTTCGTTCCCATTATTTTCAGACTGGCCTCAAAAAAGTTTGATGACTTGCCTATGGTTATACAGAGTGCGATAACCAACACCTTGATTCAAACACTGGTCTGAAATGCTCCAAAGCCCTCCAGCTTTCCATTACACTAGGTTTGCTCTAATATCTCCCTCCCTTGCCCTTCTTTCCAACCCCTCTTCCTTCCCTCCCTCCCTCCTTCCTTCCCTCTCCTCCTTCTCCTCCTCCTCTTTCTTCTTCTTCTCCTTGTTCTCTCTCTCTCTCCCTCTCTCTCTCCCTCCCTCCCTCCCTCCCTCCCTCCCTATCTCTTTGAATCTCTCTGAATCTCTCTGGCAAAGTCTTCATATACAGCCCCTGGCCTGGAACTCCCAGTCTTCCTGCCTCGGCCTCCCAAATGCTAAGATAACAGACACATGCCAACCACACCAGGCTCTTAGTATCTCTAATAGCATGGCATATCACCCAGAACGTGCCACCATAATGAGAAGTGACCACAAGTGCTTCCTACTAACACTACTACTAGCAGTGGATCCTGACCTCCACCTAATCCCATAGGACCACATGGATCCATTCCATCCTGTGGCCCACCAGCTCCCAGGTGGGTGGGAGGAGCCCACCTTCCATGCTTAGACCAAATGTCCTTGGTGCCTCCCTTAGCACAGTCAGGAACGCCTTGCTCAGGCCTCAGGTCAAAACGAAGTGGATGCACCCTTCCAGTGTCCCCTTAAATGGTCCCATGTCACCTATGATCCTTTTTAAATTTTTTTAAATTGTTTTATTTTTATTTTATGAGTGTTTTGCCTTCATGTATGTAAGTGCACTATGCATGCAATGCCCATGGAGGCCATAAGAGGGCATCAGATCCCCTGGAACTGGAATTACAGACAACCATGTGAATGCTAGGAACTGACTACTGGTCCTGCATAAGAGCAGCCAGTGCTCTTAACCACCAAAAACCCTCCTAAATGGGGGCTTAGAACAGCCTGGAGCCCCATGAAGCCCCTAGGAGTTAAGCCCAACTCTTCAGGGAGCTAGACACCACAGTCTCACTCATATACACAGAGGACAAGGCAACTTTGAGCAGCCCTCCTCAGAGGTGGTAAGAAGAGCTGGGTCCAGCCCTCTGGGAAGTCTCCAAAGCAGAAGGCTCAGCCTCCACTGTTGTGTCTGTGCTGCCATGTGGCCTTGAGAAATCCTCTAACCTTCCCAGATCTCATCTTCCTCACTGCCATGACATCTGGAGGCTAATGACAGAACCTGTCCCCACTTGCCTGTCAAGCAGAGTCTTGCACACTT
Organism: Rhizomys pruinosus; assembly: GCA_009823505.1. Lineage (NCBI taxonomy): Eukaryota > Metazoa > Chordata > Mammalia > Rodentia > Spalacidae > Rhizomys > Rhizomys pruinosus. The sequence goes on from VZQC01004974.1 coordinate 3,873,215, forward strand.
CCCCATGATGCTCAGTGGATGTGGAACAAAGGCTGTCTTCTTACAACTTTTTCCCCCTGAAGTGTGTGATTTCTTGGGGGGGGGGTCAGCAACTATGCTGTATTGACCTTACACTCCCTACCACCTAACAGGATAAACAGTAGAAAACATTTACACAGCACTTCTCTGGACCAGGACTTACCCTGAGCAGTGTGCCCTGTGATCCTTACAGACAGAGAAGCTGCCACAGAGAGGAATGGTCAGCCCTGTATCAGCACATAAAAAAGTATCCGATGTGTTTCTGTTAGCTAGACGGAAGGGTCGGAGGGTAAACTGAAGAGCAGAGTGCTGGGTGGGCGGGCGTGTGGGAGAATGGATGGGTGCGTGGGTGGGCAGACAGACTGGTAACAGATGAGCTTGGGGTGTGTAGGTGGAATAGGTGAGCAAGCCAGGACACACATAATGGGGGAGTGGACAGGTGGATGGATGAGTGGATGGGTAGGTGGATGGATGAATGGGTGGGTGGATGGATGGATGTCAGGTTGGTAGACTGGTGGTAGAGGAGTGAATGGACCAGTGCACAGATAGTGGTTCTGGAACTTCCCGTGCTATCAAATCCCAAGAGTAAGGAGATAAGCTATGGACCATGGCAAACAGGGAGGTGGTATAAAATAGTAAAGGGAATTTCTCACCCAGGAGAGAGAAGACGCTGGAGCAAGATCCCACCCACATCTTTGGCAGGCTGCCACCTCCCAGCCCTAGGATTCCTCTTCCTGGTCTTGACATCTCCCCTCACCACACACACACACACACACACACACACACACACACACACCCTGAGAGCATCCCACAGATGGGCCGTTGGCAGAGGCAGAGGGTGGGCGGTGACTTGTTCCTTCATTGTTGCCAGTAACCTTCCTCCTGGTGGCTCGTTCTTTGCGTGTTACACTTGTCTTCTTGCAACACTTGGATACCCGAGCCAATTTTGTCATGCAAATGAATTCAGCCCATTGTAAATCCTTCAGAAGGCGTGGTGATTGTTGCTGAGCCTTGAGGGGCGGAGCTGAGAATGGCTTCCCCTTCTGTTCCCTCCACTGCCACCGAGGCAAAATGTCTGACCTGTGCATTGTAGAGACCCCTGGTAGGAGCCCGAGCAGGCCTCGCTGACGGATCCTCTCCCATGATTGGTTAATCATCTGAGGCCCAGAGAAGGTCAGTGTCCTGCACACAGCCACACAGCAGATTAGCCAGGGTTCAGCCAAGCTCCTCATCCATACCTCTCCTGAAGGGCTGAACTGTGTCTGCCATCCCCGCTATACAGAGACCACTAGCCTCCAGGATGGCTGAGCACACCCCTCCATCCACCCTATACTGCAGAGTGAAGCTAGGACTTCCAAGCCCAGTCCCTCACTCCTTAGCTCAAAGATAGAGCAGACCCTGAAATGTAAACAGGGACTGAACTGGCCCGGAAAACCATAAGGGCCCAGGGAACAGACAGTCTGCAGTCTAGGGTAGGCAATAGTCAGGAAGATGGGCCAAACCAAGGCTGAGCTGGCAGGGATGACTGCTCAGAGACAGGGTGGAGGGCAAATATGCCAGGTGTTCTGCCAGGGAGGGCACAGTGGGACCGGGACCAGGATCCACGCCAGCAGCTGCAAAGTCAAGGATTAGGGAATGCTGGGGCACAGGGAAGGTGGAGAACTAAAGCCTCGGTTGCCTGGGACCCAGGGATAGAAGCCCTGCAAGACTCCAGCACCCGAGGCTTTTGGTACCAGCCCCGGGTAATTCACACAGGAATTCTCAGACAGAAACTGTCCCCACTTTATAGATTAGAAGACTGAGTTCAGGGAAACCATACGCCTGGATGTCAAGGCCACACAGCTTGCCAGGGAAATTTAATTCTAACCCAACACACTGTAGGCACTCCAGAGTTTGTGCTTTTAACACTTCTGCTGCTGCCAAATGCTGCCGTCAGGAGTCAACCCACAGAGCTGGTGTCAACAGGAGACAGACACAGAAGGGGGCTCGAGATTGACATGGGTTGGGTGATTTTCCCAGAGGCACGAGTTCCACACTGCTCTGGATCCCAAAGGGTCCCCCTGTGGTACACTGATTGCTGCCCTACCACCTGTTTCTTTAAGCCCCTTCCTAAGATGGCCCTAACCGTGTGCTAGCCACAGCCATCTCAGATATGCTCTTGCACACACCCGGCCCTGAAAGTGTCCTGGTCTTCATGCAGGCTGCTCCTTGCCCTCTCCGTGTCCAGGTCTTCATGCAGGCTGTTCCCTGCTCTCTCGGTGTCCAGGTCTTCATGCAGGCTGTTCCCTGCCCTCTCCCTGTCCAGGTCTTCATGCAGGCTGTTCCCTGGTCTCTCCGTGTCCAGGTCTTCATGCAGACTGTTCCCTGCCCTCTCCATGTCCAGGTCTTCATGCAGGCTGTTCCCTGCTCTCTCCATGTCCAGTTCTTCATGCAGGCTGTTCACTGCCCTCCCCGTGTCCAGGTCTTCATGCAGGCTGTTCCCTGCCCTCTCCATGTCCAGGTCTTCATGCAGGCTGTTCCCTGCCCTCTCCATGTCCAGGTCTTCATGCAGGCTGTTCCCTGCTCTCTCCATGTCCAGTTCTTCATGCAGGCTGTTCCCTGCCCTCCCCCTGTCCAGGTCTTCATGCAGGCTGTTCCCTGCCCTCTCCGTGTCCAGGTCTTCATGCAGGCTGTTCCCTGCCCTCTCCGTGTCCAGGTCTTCATGCAGGCTGTTCCCTGCCCTCTCCGTGTCCAGGTCTTCATGCAGGCTGTTCCCTGCTCTCTCCATGTCCAGGTTTTCATGCAGGCTGTTCCCTGCCCTCTCCGTGTCCAGGTCTTCATGCAGGCTGTTCCCTGCCCCCTCCGTGTCCAGGTCTTCATGCAGGCTGTTCCCTGCCCCCTCCGTGTCCAGGTCTTCATGCAGGCTGTTCCCTGCTCTCTCCGTGTCCAGGTCTTCATGCAGGCTGTTCCCTGCCCTCTCCGTGTCCAGGTCTTCATGCAGGCTGTTCCCTGCTCTCTCCGTGTCCAGGT